>JAPDFK010000169.1:0-100497 GCA_027569635.1 Lasiosphaeriaceae sp. G1095
CTTCAAAATAAACCACAGAATCTTTTATACACACCCACCCACAAAAAATTAATTATTGTCTGTTTTTGTTTATTTAATATCCTTACATTTTTTGTTTATGCCGTCTACCCACCCAAAAACCCCCCCCCACCCCCCCACAAAAATAAACACCCCCCCCCCCCCCCACTCACCCCCCCCCCCCCCCCCCCCCCCCCGCGCCCCCGAAAAAAGAAGAACGAAAAGGAGGAGAACAAGATGGCCTCATCCACCCCCGAACCATTCACAATAAAAGTGGGCACGCGCCGCTCGGCGCTGGCGCTGAAGCAGGTCGAGATGGTCATTGGCGACCTGAAGCGCGCCCACCCGCACATCGAGTTCACCGTGCACCCCATGGCCACGGCTGGCGACCGCGACAAGATCACCCCGCTGCCCGAGATGGGCAAGGGGCTGTGGACCAACGAGCTCGAGGCCCAGCTACTCGACGGGGACATTGACATGGTTGTTCACTGTCTGAAGGACATGCCGACGTCGATGCCCCCCGGGTGTGTGCTGGGGTGTGTCACCGCCCGTGAGGACCCCAGGGATGTGGTGGTGTTTCGCCAGCCCGAGCTGTATAAGCGGCTTGCGGACCTGCCGGAGGGCGCGGTGGTGGGCACGAGCAGTGTGCGGAGAGCGGCGCAGCTGCGCCGACGGTACCCCGGCTTGGTGTTCAAGGACGTCCGCGGCAACATCGACACGCGCCTCAAGAAGGTTCAGGACGCGGAGGGCGGCTACGATTGCATTATCCTGGCAGCCGCGGGCCTGCTGCGCATGGGCTTTGACGACCGGATTGCGCAGTACCTCGAGTCGAGCACCGAGGGCGGCGGCATGCTGCACGCCGTGGGCCAGGGCGCGCTGGGGCTCGAGACGCGCGAGGGCGACGAGCGCACGCTGGCGGTGCTCAAGAGCGTGGAGGACACCCCGACCATGATGGCGTGCTTTGCCGAGCGCAGCCTGATGCGCATGCTCGAGGGCGGATGCAGCGTGCCCATTGGCGTCGAGACGGCGTGGGTGGAGGAGAAGACGTTGCGGATCCGCGCTACCGTCGTCAGTTTGGATGGCAAGACGGCCGTGGATGGTGAGAGGAAGGAAGAGGTGGCGAGCTTGGCGCAGGCAGATAGCTTGGGCAAGAAGCTGGCGCAAGAGCTGGCGGAGAGGGGGGCCCAGAAGATTCTGGACGTTATCACTGCCGGCCGCGAACACGGAGCGGTCAAGGTGGGCGACAAGTAAACAACCGAAATATGTGTCTTTTTTTTTTTTTTGCATGATAGAATATGACAAAATAGACCCGGATTGTACATGATCATTTATTAGAAAGTAGAAAAAAATGCGCACATGATACATCCAAGCCACCTATCGAGACTAATCGAGGGTGATTATACCCGTATGACGTCAAATTGACTTGGTAAAACGAAGCCGTTATTTCTATTGTTATGCGTTTGTCTACAGATGTGCTTCACAGCTTTGTTGAATCCTGTTCCGTGGCGTGCGAGCAGCAGCCGTTGAGAGCTTTGGTCTAGTCTGTTAGTAGCCCTCCCTTGGTCCACGACATCCTAGTGGGTATTGGTGAAACCCGTCATTTTTCTCTGTCGAGTCAATGTCCCCCTAGAAAAGGAAAAACATATAAAAAAGCACCACCGAAACACCACCAGTTTGTCCCAAAGCCCTTATGATACAAATCCTGGGCCGTGGATAGATAAAAACGGTGTTATATATCCACCATCAGGTTGAACTGCCGAGTCGAGGAAATATATGCCCTCTTGTTCTTCTTTCGTCGTCTTCCCCCGTCCCATTCCATGATCGCCCATCCCAAACAACTACACACACTGATCTCCATTCAATAACCAATTCTCGGATTATTGCCTCCCCC
The DNA here is from genome assembly GCA_027569635.1 of Lasiosphaeriaceae sp. G1095. Lineage (NCBI taxonomy): Eukaryota > Fungi > Ascomycota > Sordariomycetes > Sordariales > Lasiosphaeriaceae > Lasiosphaeriaceae sp. G1095. The sequence goes on from JAPDFK010000169.1 coordinate 1,889, forward strand.
ACTGCACCACGCCACCCAACCAAACGCCCCGGTCAAATTTAGTGCTCGCCCTCAGTGGCGGTGAACTCGTCGTAGGCCTCCGGGTCCATCAGGTTTTCAAGGTCCTTGAGACCCTGCTCGTCGACAGACACCTTTGCGATCCAGCCGCCGCCGTGCGAGTCGTCCTCAGGGACCTGGTTGATTGTGCCGGGCTTCTCCTCCAGTGCCAGGTTGATGTGGGTGATCTTGCAGGAGATGGGGGCGTTGATATCGGCGGCGCTCTTGACAGACTCGACGGCGCCGATGGCGTCGCCGGCCTGGACCTTCTTGCCCTCGTCGGGCAGCTCAACGAAGACGACGTCGCCCAGCGCCTTGGCCGCGTACTCGCTGATGCCGATGACGCCCGTCTTCTTGTCGGCCGAGAGGTCGATCCATTCGTGCTCCTTGGTGTATTTCCTCAGCTGGTCTGTTTGCAGAGGTTGTTAGTGTGTGTCATTATGTTTTATTTTGGCTGGCTGGCTGCTTCGTTTGCTGGCTGAGATGGTCCCGTTTTCGGCATGGGATCGGGAGGAGGAACTCACTCGTTGCAGTAACAGAAAACGGCCGGGAAACAACACCGCGGGAGACGGAGCTCTTGACGAGGGCAGAAAGGCCAGAGGGCCGGGCGGACCTCAGGCACCGCGCAATTGAAGCCATTGCGAAATGGGGTGGTGTGTTGTGGGAAAGCGGGAGGAGCTATAAAAAGAGCGAGGTTCACCGTTCTTCGAGGTCAAGCTTTCGAGCGGTCAAATAAGAATAGTGGAATGACGCCGATAACTGGAAAACAGCACGGGCAGCTCATCGGAGTGGACCGGCAATCAGCGGATCTCTGTTCCAACTTCCCCCTAACATTATCTTGCCAGCTCCAGCTGCCAGCTGCCAGCTACCAGAGCTTCCAACAAGGTAACAAGGCACCAAGGCAGCAACAACCGACTGTCGACCGAGCACCCGAGCTTACCTAATCCACTGTATGGCATGACCACAACAAGAACCCCGCGACACGGCAGGAAAAAAAAAACAGATGCTGATAGTGGCGCTTAAGCGATCGCTGATATTGACAAGCTATGTAACCCGAAAGCCGTCGTGTTATAGGCTGCTTTCCTTTACAATCGGCGGCAACAGCCCCATTCGCTTTTTAGTGCCACGGCCATGATTGTTGTTATTGACATTTGCACGACTGAGAAATTGCTTGTCTATGCTCCGCTAAAAACTTGATATGTGCTGTTGTTTAGCTTCTATCCTTTGCGCGTGTGAGTCTTTCGGATTTCAAAGTGCTGAAGAGGAAGGACAAATCGCGTCGCGTCTTTGGCACACAGGCGCGTGTGAGATTCAATTTACTCCCAGGAACGCGACAGTGTCAGCCGTGGTGCTAAAAGCAAGCTCCTGTTGGCGGCTTAGTGGTTTGTGAGTGGACGAGTCGGTGGCGCCCATATCCCCAGTGCTGTGCCTGCCCGTCGCGCACAGTGGGCTTCGAGCCTTTGACCCCCCTTGCCCCCCTCCCTCTCTGCCCCCGTACGAACACCCTTGAAAGTTGAAGTGGAGGGAACATCGAACTACCAAAAAAGGAGCTACTACACCTCAGTCATTTCATTGAACTGGTTGCATCTGGCCAGACGGACGGCCTTTTACTTCAGCATTTCTTTTGCGTCCCGCCCACCAAATTGAAGCCGCACTCCCGTCGTCGATTGCGTGCTGTTCACTGCTGCGTGTGCATTGGCCGGAGCACACAAAAAGCGCCCAGTCCAAGTTCCATTCATGACCAGCCAGAGGCAGAGACCTGCGATCCGTTTTCGCTGACACCCACCACCCTCCCTCTACCTCACCAAAGGTGTCCCGCCAGTCGCTGTCGTCCATGAAGTCGTCACTGGGCTAGTCTGAACTCACTATCCCTTTCTCTTCTTTCTCCGACTCGACCTCGACTCCCACCACCCAGCCCCTCCCTCTCCTCCTCTACGCTCGTCCGACGCCTCCTCGATCCGTCCGCTTCGAGGCCCGCCGAACCCTCCCCACATCCGCTTCTTGCCGTACGTGCGCTTCACGCTGGATTCCTCAACCTTCTCGGCGGGGTCCCCGGCCCAGTTTCACGACGCTCTAGACACCATGGAGCAAGATCACATCCCCCTCGAGAGCCATGACGACACCATGGGTGGAATCGAGGGCTCTCCCCACATGGTATCCGACCCGACCAACGATTTTCGCGATCGCCGCCACCAACAGTCCCAGTCTTTTGACCAAGGCTTGCCCAACTCACCGCGGTCCTACGGCCACTCCCTTGATACCACGGACAACGACCAGACAGCCCGCTATGCGACCCCGCCACTACCACACCCCTCCATATCTCGCCCCGCCTCGGGCCTCTCGGGAGGACAGGGCCCCGCCGCATATGGAGCTGACCACGTCTCGCGGGCCGGCAGCAATGGCGCCGCCGCCGAGGCCCAGGCCAACGGGCGCAACCACGTTGTCATCAAGGTCGGCATGGTGGGCGATGCGCAGATCGGCAAGACGAGTCTGATGGTCAAGTACGTCGAGGGCAGCTGGGACGAGGACTACATCCAGACCCTGGGTGTCAACTTCATGGAGAAGACCATCAGCATCCGGAACACCGAGATTACCTTCAGCATCTGGGATCTGGGCGGCCAGCGCGAGTTCGTCAACATGCTGCCGCTTGTGTGCAACGATGCCGTGGCCATCCTGTTCATGTTCGACCTGACGCGCAAGAGCACGTTGAACAGCATCAAGGAGTGGTATCGCCAGGGGCGGGGCTTCAACAAGACGGCCATCCCGGTTCTTGTGGGCACAAAGTACGACCACTTTGTGAACCTGTCGCGCGAGGAACAAGAGGAGATCTCCAACCAGGTAGGACCACCCCCAAACACTGCCGTTCTTTTGTTGTTAGGCTCGTAGACATGGTTGGTGGACTGACACTCGTCATAGGCTCGGCGCTTCGCAAAGGCGATGCGGGCAGCACTGATCTTCAGTAGCACCAGCCACAGCATCAACGTCCAAAAGGTATGGTCGCCTCCTTTTCCCGCCTCTTATTTATTTTTCTTGCTTGTTACGTTGTATCAAAGCTGACTCGGCTCATCGCAGATCTTCAAGATTGTGCTGTCGAAAGCATTCGACCTGAAATGTACGATTCCTGAGATCAGCAATGTTGGCGAGCCGCTACTGCTTTATCAGTCGTGCTGAAAGCCCAGTCGACAAGGCTTGAGCGACTTTACCGTTGCTTGCACCCAGCCCTGTAATCGCCACCCCTTTTTGACTGAAAGCCCGAACATCACGGTTTGCACAGAAAATGGGGTGACACTGCCAGTTCTTGACGACAGGGTGTCCATGATAGGAATCACTGACAGAAATAAGGCGCCCAAAATTCAAGTCAAAATTGGCTATCCACTAATGCTGGCTGAGAACTTTATGGCGTTATGATCAACACACATCGTCTATCTGATTAGACCAAGTCGGCCATCCAAGTCCGGAAGGAAGAGAAGGCTTATTATAACACAATGCATCTACACAAAGACTCGCCTCTCTCGATTTTTCCTTTGTTTTTCTGTCTATCTCTCTGGATCAATCAAAACCGCGAAGAATCATCTGGTCTCGCTCGGGGTGAAGGGGGGAGGGGCATGCCTGGTTTGCATTGCTGCGCTTACAAAGACGAAATCCGAAACGAGGTTCTGTGAGGCTGAGGAAAGCGAAATGGGAAGGTTGCATTTTTGTGTAGTCTTTTGTGTGCGAGTGTGTGTGGGGTATGCGTTTTTGCCTTTTTGCTGCTCACTGGCCAAACGGAGGGGAGAAAGGGACAAAGGGTTTTATTATACAAATCGCTCTGGAAAGGGAGGGCACGGCAAAATGGGCTCTCGCTCTCTTTTTTCTCTGTCTCTTCTCTCATCACTCTCATGCACCTTTTATTTTATTTTTTTGCCTTCCTTTTGTTTTAGGGGGTCGTTTTGGGGCGTATGAAATCACATCCGGATATCCATCCCCCTTTAGGTAGAAAAGGGTTCTCACTCTTGCTCTGTCATTTAAATGTCTCTGCATTCACACTCATCCACACACGCGTATTTTTAATGAATGGGTTGAAATACTTCACCATATTGGCTTTGCAATGGTTTATGTGAGCTGGAGGAAAGATTCAAGTGAAGAAATGATACAAAAAGGAGTTCCAACGCTCTCTTTTTCTCCTCCGTCCCTTTCTCTCCTTTCCCCCTTTTCTCCTGGTAATGGAACGCTGGCGGCGGAGACTATCTCGAAGTACCTTTATAACTCGCCACTACTTCTCTCCAGATCGCACCACGAACTGAGATATGAAAACTCGAGGATCCGGGGCCGCCCGCTGTTTGTGTTCCTGCTGCGTGACCCCGTGCTCGGCCAGCTCAGTTCCCGTGGCAGCATAGAGAGGCAACATGGAGCCCATGTGAGACCTTTTACTACCGTGTCAGCGCGGGTATGAACACGATCTGTTCTGTGGGTGTGTGTTTCTCAAGAAGATCGCAGTTTGTTGGGATTCCTACACTCTCTTTTCTTCATTTTCTCTCTGCTATATTGCCATTTCTTGTAATGGAACATAACGGGGCTCTCAACTTGCTCGCTCAGCTACTTTGTTGTCGTATACGCTAAGCCAAGTACTTTTCCAACTTGATACACAGTTCCTTGGATCATTCCGGTTTTGTTGGGAGATCATCGACACCGGTTTACGGAAGTCAGGCGGCCGACGTGGCCACCAGCCTCATCCTCAAAGAGGACTCGGAAGGGACTTTCGCGTCTCGTCTCCTGCACATTGGACTGCTTCCAGAACCCCACTAGGGGGACTTTGGGAAACCGATGACGACGACAACACGTTCTCCGATCTACGATGCCGCGCAAAAATAGGTAGATGTCAATATATTTATAACAGAAGGAAGAGGATGATGTCCGTCATAGCATTTGTCTCCCCCTCTGTCTCTCTCTCTCTCTCTCTCTCTCTCTCTCTCTCTCTCTCTCTCTCTCAGTCAGTTTTCATCGGACCAAACAGAGGACAAACATAATATCATCCCCTGACCCCTGATTTGCAAATCGACAACGACAGCCTTCACCACCAAATTCACAGCCATGAAGCAATCCTGCCTCGGCCTCTTCGCGGCGCTGTTCCGCTTGACAGCTACCCAGAGCACCCTTGCTACAGTCGCCACACCATCGACTCCTGGCGTTGCCTGGACAGCCGGACCCCCAGGGTCGTCTGGTAGTAGTTTGGCTGCAACCCCTTCCTCCGCACCAGGCGGTGATCTGGCTTTGTGCGGCCAGGGGTTCACGTACTGCGGGTACATCCTGCGCGACCACCAGAGTGCGTTTTTGTTCTGACTTGTTTTTGTGTTGCCTCCTCCCACTCTTGTCAAAGCAGATATTTTCCAGTGAGAATAGCCTAACACCACTGTCACTGTCTATTCCCAAACACTCCTTTTCTTTTTCCCCCTTTCCACCAACCCCATCAGCATCTCCAACGCTCCCTCATCCATCCTCTCCAACTAACCAACCCCCCCCCCCCCCTTTCTCCACTCCTAGACTTCAAAGAAGAAGAAATCGTCAAAGCCTACTGCGCAGCCAACAAAGACAACTGCGCCAACGGCAAGACCAAAACGGACCCGATCCAAGCCCTCTATGTGTGCCTGCCCCCCCACGCGAACCCCAAGCCCAAGCTCCTCCGCGGCCGGCAGATCACCACCACCACAGTCATCGTCGCCGCCTCCCCCGTCGCCGCCGCCACAACCCTCAGTAGCAGCACTCTCACCCTCGGCGGCGGCGGGGTGGTGGCATCCGGCACATCCCCGGCCTCGCCCCTCTTCTCGCCCGCCGTATCCTCGTCGGTCGCAGCGGTCGCAGGGGGCGGCGGCGGCGGCGAGGCCGCAACGGGATGCAGCTTGGGGACAGCCACCACGGGAAATAGGATCGAGCTGCTCTGCTCGTGCGGAAACTCGTGCCTAAACCCAACGTCGGATCACATTGGTCGGTGCGATGCGCCTTGCTCTTAAGTTGGTTTCTAGAAAGAGTAGAGAGTACCGTAGCTAGTTCCTTGGATGGATCTACATAGATCGGTTTTAGGTTCTTAGGAAAGAAGAAAATGGGAGGATGAAGGAATCACTACCCCTACACACACACACACACACACACCAAAAAAAAAAAAAAAAAAAAAGGGGGGGGGGGGGACAAGTTCATTCATTTTGTTTATTCTGTTTCAGTCCCCTCCTTATTTTTAAAGTTGAAAAAGAAAGCGAGAAAGTTAACCTTCCAATCCCTCGTCGTGTCGCTCGTTTTGGGTGAGGGGTGTTGGTATTTATTCGCTGGGTAGTTAGTTTGATTAATAATTGTGAGATCGCATTCGCTCCCTTCCCCCTTTTCTTCAATGAGCTTTGCGGTGGTTCCCTGTCAAGTGTGTATCACCCATATGTAGTGGTTGACGTGGAGAGTGTGGGGTAAGAAAAGACATCATGGAAACGGCATGATTTGTTACATCTTTTGTATGATAGACGACCGCTATGATATATTTCCTCACCCCAAAATGAGTCTGCTTTTCGGATTGACATGTCCTCCTCCAGCAGCAAGTCAAGCGACTAGGTATGACCCGAAATGCAACAGGTTGCGCTAAATACCCCCGAGCTCCAAAGCTGGGCTTAATTATTATACGGGAAAAGGGGAAAATGGTGCCAAGAATACATAGGTATGCGCTCTAATCCTCAATCTCCCCCTCCTCGATCAGTCGACCCAAAATCAAACTCTGAATTACGAGCTCATCGCTGAGAGTCCGCAGCTTCTTTGATGGAGGCTCGGCAACTGTTGCTGTAGATGCTCTCTTCCGCTTCTTCCCATCGCCTGCAGTCGGAGTTGAAGCCGTGAACAAACGTCCTTGATCTGATTTTCCATCCACATATACCCAGTCGAATGGATGCCCTGATGCTTCGGCGGCCTTCATCTCTGACCGTGCTTCTTCTATGTTATAGACGCGAGACAGTGACGCACCTAGTACGCGTGCGAGAAATACGTAGGCCATCTTCCTGCCTTCCAATGACTTCTTCATGACAAGAAGGATTTTGCCTCCCTCTAAAAACTTTGTGCGTCGGTCAATGACATCCGCTAGCCTAGCTGTTGATGCGTCGTATGGTGTTAGGTTTCGAGACCGGATCGCATCCCCGAGAAAAGTTGACTGGCCGGCACAGAGAAGATATGGTGTCCAGTCAAGGAGTTCGTGTCGGTCCAGGCACGATGAGATCCAGCGACTGGCAATACAAGGTAAACCAAGCGCGAGAGCCTGAATGTACTTGACCTTGCGCGAATGGCCATCTGCAATCAAAGCTGTAAACCCGGTAGAGTTGCCCGCAGCTGTCAGACTGATCTCTGGCTCTACCTGCGGTGATACGTGACTGCTGCCATTCGCCGTCCTAACAGGTAACACCTCAAACAGCTCGTCAAATCCAACATTGAGAATCCTGCCGCCAGCCTGCTTGATCCTCCTCTCGATCGTGGCCGCGGAGTCCATGCGAGAGTTATACTGGTCTTCCTTCTCGCCGGGTCTCCTCGACTGGAAGGAAATGGCAAATGCCATACCTTCAAACAATTTTGGGCTTCGCTGGTCTTGTTGAGGCTTGGTAATAGACCGACTCAATTTGGAGGTAGAGAGTCGGGATACACGAAGACTTTGTTCAAAAGTCGGCGTTATAGACTGATCTCCAGAAAGTTCATCGGGAGAGCCTGATAATCGCCTCCCCAGCCGGGCCGAGTGTCTGAGACTCTCTACTGACGCAGTTTTCAATCTGGGCAGCTTCTCGAGACCCGATCGGCGTGTATTTTTGGCGACGGCTGGCGAAGAGTTCGAGATCACGTCAGTACTAGCAACGGATTTCGGAGCGCCGGGGTCTTCGGTTGCCGGGGTAGTACTTGAAGAAAGCGAAGGGGTCGATGCTAGATTGCTTAAAATTGAGCTTGATCTCAATGCTTTGGACCGAGATACGGCTTTTCCTCGCTTGGACCTTGTGCTGAAGGCTGGCGGCGACGAATGGAAGTCAGGTATCGACTTCGCTTTAGGCACAGGAACATCAAGCGGAGATAGATTGCTAATCTCGGGATCATCAAGTCGCCCTTCTGCCGGACTAGTTTCAGGTATAGCATCGCCAGCGTGTATTGCATCGATGGCAGAATGCTGTAAAAGCTCTCTGGCTGGATTTGTTGGCGGCCTTGAGAGGTCCGGAGCCGCCCTTGGCGTCAGGTCGGCGTTAGGTTCATGATCCTCGTCCAAGTCGGACTGAGTAGACTCCTGATCCTGGGAGGGCTGATGCTGAACAGGCTGGATTCGGTACTCTTGAGAGTCTACTACAGTATCGAGAGGCTCTGGTCCATCTTCGTCCGGTGATGCCCCGTGACATTGAGCTATATATTCGTCTGCTACGCTTTTTCGCTTCCCCTTATTCGTGGAGGGGACTTCGATGTCGTCCGACTTTAGAGTCCGAGCAAAGTTTATTGCTGTCAGTTTGTTTAGGGCTGCTTCCTTCTTACTCTTCACTTTCATCCGTCTCGCAATCGAATCGTCCTCTTCGCCATCTTCTCCGTAACCACCAGAATCGGATCGTACTACCGAGGTTGAGCGTCGCTCTTGGGATTTCCGCATCGGCTCGTACGTGCTCATGGGCTCTGGAGCAGACTTCTTCCTTTGCGGTTCATGGTGGGAGGATTCCGGGATGACTGGATTTTTGGTTGAGCCCGTATTGATTGGGCTGCTAGGTCTATTGTCAAGTTGAGAGGAAGTCGTGCCGGGAAGGATTTGTGGACTTGACGTGGGTGACGTTGGTGACGTTGGGTCGGGGATTGGGGAAGTACGCATGCCTCGCTCCTTCAACGGGGACGAAATAAAGATGTTTGGGGAGATGGAGTTGTTATGGAAGTTATCGGGGGACGGTCTTGACGATGTTGGGCTGATCTGTTTCATTGCTGAAGAAAACTGAGTGCCTCCGAACAACTGTGACGGCGCAAGCAGTTGAGATCGACCATGGCGAAAGGGGTTCTTGGGAGGGGCAGGAGTCTCGGGGAAGTGCTGAGGAGGTGGAGGATCGTGGGCTTCAGAAACCGGATTCTTAAGACGGCCTATACTTCCAAAATCGACGAGGCCTGAGTCGTCCTGGGCTGTCGACTTTGTTTTGACTGTGGGCGTGGACTCATCACGAAGTGCGTCTGTCTCATCTTCATCCAGCGTTCTCGGCTGCTCGCCAGGGCTGCTTCTGGTGATCTTGATAGGACCCAAAGCCCCATTTGCAGCCAATACATGTGTTCCTGGAGACGATGGAGGGTAGTACTGCTCGTAGCTTCGTCCGTCGTTGGACTGAGTGGGCGACTGAGAAGAGTCCATTTTTCGCGGCTTTCTCACAGGGCTTCCAGATGGCTCTTCTGAATGAACATCTGCCACAGCATCACCCTCGTCGACGAAATCGTAGTCCACGGGAGCCTCACGATCCTCATCGTCTGGGATCGAGCTCGCGTGGTTCTGATGATTTCGATTTACATCACGCGTCTTCTTCCTTGATGGTCAGTGCAGTCCTTGATTGCGCAGCCTGAGCAGGGGGTTGTTGACTTTGTTGTGAAGTTGGGCAAAAAGGATAGATGCATAAAAAAGGCTCGAGACTTACCTCGTGCCCAAAAGAACCTGCCAATTCGGCATGGCCAGTTAAGACTTGTATGCCAAATATTAGACACCGAAACTACCTAATCAGTCGTTGCTCGGTACTTACGGTTTGGAGGCACCAGATGGCTCTGCGCGAGTGGGAGAATTGCTTCTCCAAGCACTGGCGAGCTGCTTGTCTGTTCCAGGCACAGGCCCCAAACGGTTAGTCACGATCCAGATGCTGAATTGTTGGAGCAAGGATAGAGAACGCCACACTTACAATCCCAATACCATATTTATTCATATAAAAATCGACGACTTGCAAGCTGTCTTGCGATTCGTTGTCTCCCTCCAGGGCCCTTTTCTCGGCCTTGCGGAGGCTGGCTGATCTCATCATGGCGATCGGCAGGCATCCAACTTCCCTTTGGTTGGGGTGGCGGGGTGAGGGGCGATTAGACAGGCCACCTGCAATCCGTATTGGCCCTTGGTAACTAGCCGTAAAGGTGCCTGGAAATTAGACGAGTCCGAAATCGATCACCGTTGGCATATGGGTTGAATCGCGACGGAAACATGAGGCTCGCCCCATGGCTTGAAAGGCATCGAGTTGGAATGTGTTTCAATTCGCTTCAAGTTCTCTTCACTCCCATCTACCGCTCCCGCCAACAGCGCTCCGACAGCATGGAACAGAAGTCTTTTTTCGGCGCGCGACGGGTGCGCGCTGTCACGTGGTGCATGGAATGTCAATTTCCGAAATTCTGGGGCATCCCGGATATCAAAGCAAAACCCGCAAGGGGTCTTTTATTCGAGAAAATACCACTTCCTGGTCTTGGCAATGCCGAGAGGCTTTCCGTCAAGTCACCTCCCCACGAGTTTGCACATGCAGGTACCACAAACACCGTTTGTCGGCAGTGGTCTTGGTTGCTTGATCCTTGGGTTGGTGGCTCACAACGGTGCCAAGGTGCCTTCCCCGTGACGTGCTGAAGCTGAAAGTGGTTCGTTAGCTCTTGTTGCTTCAAGCTTGCGACGCCCCTAGCCTGTTTTAGCTCTGTCCCAATGTCTTGTGCAACTTGTTGCTTCTTCCTCGTCCCATCGCTCACCGCCCCCCCGAGCTGTGGCTGCTGTGGATCCATCTCGAATTTGCTCCTTTCACGATACCTTGTCCCCCCTATCATCTGTCATCCGATGGTCCCTGCGCGTTTCCGTGGCATTGCGAGTGGCCGTTGGGGGTAAGGATCTCTTTGCGGAGCTGCACAACAATCGAAATGAGAGTCATCCCCATACTTAATAAATCCCACCGCAAGCTCCTGGTCCTGGCTTCTCGAAATAAATCTTGTCAAGACTCGGCCTTTTTTCCCTGCTTTTATTATCGATCATTGTGCCCTTTGGATTCCTTCTTAGTCCTTCCTTGGGGGCCGCTGGATACTTGCCCCTGCTTGTTTGTCGAGTCCATCGCTTCAGTTGTACAACGCCAATCCGTTTCGTTTTGTTTCGCACCCTCATTATTATTGGGAGCTTCCATATCCAGCGGGCAGCTCCAAATAAACAATCAAAACAACAACCGCCTCCTCCACCACCACCACCACCACCAAAGACCAGCAGATCCCTCGACGACCACGACGACCACGACGACGTCGACCAGTCTCCCCAGACCGCCCTTCGTGGACCACCGCAGCAGTGTTGCATCCTCCCCCGGCCACTTCGGATTATTAGCGGTCTGGGTCAGGGCATCTTCGCCAATTAAATACCACAGCTGCATAATCGCGACGAGATGAGGTGCCCACTCGCCTTCATCCTCTTCTAAGTTGTTTCCTTCCAACAACATTCTTTTCCCATGACCTCCGTCGTCCTCTTGCAAACCTGCTTCGTATCGGCTTGCGCCAACGCTCTTTTCCTCCGTGACGGCCATCCGTTGAACCTTCACAAGGCTGCTGTTGTCGCCAGACGAACAACCCGACCCGCTGCCCCGGCCCTTGTCCCCTGGAGGCGCCATCGACGAAACTGTGTTGCCGCGGCCAATCCTTACCGTCGACGGAGAACCTCCTGTGCTGCCTATTACCCTGGTTTTCTGCGCAAGCCCTCACATTCATTATTTACTCTACACAACAGCATCAAGCCTCCGAAGCGCATTGAGCCAGCCCGTTCTGCCTCCAAGGAGACAAAAGACGCCATGGAGCAAGTGATTTCTTTCCAACATACCCTCGAAGGACTTATGCTGGATATTCCTCCGACTCCCCGTCCGCAAGGGGGTGTTGGCCGCGAAGAGACCGAGTCCAGGCGTGTCCCAGAAGAACAACTGTTTCCACCGCCGTCTCCCCAACTGGACGAGCTCATCGAGACGCGCTCGACGCGGTCAGCATCAACGGCATCGCGCAGCACCAACCGCCTTTCGTTAACTCTGCCCATTGCGCTGCCGACGACCTTCCCCTCACGCCCAACCCCCGTTTCCGCGACCTCGTCTTCATTTCCGCCAACACCTCTTGACACGCCTTCTCTAATGTCGCCTGTCGACCCGAATGACTTCATTACGGCGATAGCAGCTCAAGAACGCCGGGTTCTTGAGCTTCGCGAGGAGCTCACTCGCGCGGAATCCGATCTAAGAAAACTGAAAAGACAATGGACTACCCACGAGGCGCACAAAAAGCGGGCAGAGATGCGGAATATGGAGCAACTACGTCCCCTGGCACCAGTCGCAACTGGGGATCTGCCGGAGGACACCGCTGCCCGGCGTAACGTGGAATTCGACAAGAGGAAGAAGGCGTTGCTTCTCGGCCAACAAAGCCAGCAGGGAACTCCCGAACGGGGTCGGCGGCGGTTTTTCCCAGGAGGTCACGCGAGGACCTTGTCATTGCTTTCTCCGACGAAGCCAACCAACGGCTTTTCCGTGCACGAGGATGGGCCGGAAGGGTACAGCATTAACCCCAGTCCCGAGAGGACCGACTCCCCCTTCGCCAATCGGTATGCTCCAGCAACGCCGGTGCCCGCAAAGCGTGCGTCGTGGGCTCCTCGGTCGTCGCATGAGGCGGCTGGCGGCGTCAAGCAAATCGCCCAGGACCTCAAGAGCGGGCTGTGGACGTTTATGGAGGACCTCCGACAAGCAACGGTAGGCGAGGAGCCCATCACCGGACAGGGCGTCTATCTGAGGGGCATTGACGGCAATATGAGGTCAACCAAGAGCGGAAGCACTAGCCCCTCAGGCTATGGCGGGGATCAAGACACCATCCGTGCTTCGGGAGCAAACTCCAGGCCTCGAGTAGCAACGGCGTTCGATGAAACACCAACGCCGGCCACACTTTCTGCTAATGGACAGAAAGACGGTACGGAGAGCAGTGGAGCTGCACCAATGAGGCAGATGCGGGCCCTATCCAGGTCGAATACCGACATTTCGAAGTCGACAAAGCGATTCTCCTGGACTCCGTTGACTATGGACTCGTATGACGATAACGACTGGTCGAATTGGGACAGCCCGAGCGTCAGTTCACCCAGGTGGAGCGGCTCGACTATGAACGGGGATATCATTCCCACAATCCCCGAGAAGCGTGACGAGAATGACACCCCTCTGTAAGGCTTTCCTCAACCTTGATTGGGATACACCACCACACTGCAACCAAACGAAAACTTCGAGTGAGCTGGTCCCCTGCCCCATCAAACACCAGCCTCGAGTTTTGCAGTAATGGGGGTGTGTGCTCTTCCAATACCAATGCAACACAAACGTGTAACTAACCGTTTTGCTCAGCAAGAAGCAATCCTCCAAGTCACGCATAGCCTCCCATTCGCCATCGGCTCCACGAGGATCGCCGAATAAGCTTGAAGAGCTCCTGCCTCCTGTCCTGAATCGCCTCACACCTAGCAATCTTAAGAAGACTGCGTCGGAATTCATGAAGGAGTGGGAGAGGAGTCTGTCGCCACCGCCGCTGCCCGAGCACCAGCCATCGTCGACCATGAGCCTTGCCGCCGCCGCTGCTACCATCGCAGGGGAGGACAAGCGCACGTAGACAGTGCACCTCCCTGACACTGCTGCCTCAAACGCTCAACCCTTCCGAACCTGTACAACGATACTACTACCGATCTATAACACCAATGCGTCTAATACCACAAAAGATTATGCATATATGCCGACCACCACCCCCCAAGGACACTCATGGTTGGATGTCAATTTCAACCAAGAATTTGGTAAATAATAAAGGAGCTACCTAGATGTGCACATACCTCGGATTTTGTGAGAGTATATATACTTGCATCGGGTGCTGGGGGAAGACATGATGCTTAGTATATATGACATCATATCATGGCAACCCTCCACCCACAGGCTTGGTTGGATCATACAAGACTGGAAAGAATTGAGTGGGATGTGGATAATACTTTTTCGTGGTGGGATGGATGGATTGGAGAGACGATGTTTACGGGCTTATCGAGACCCAGTTGTATTATGATAACGACTAGATGAATCATCATGTATGAAGAAGAAGAAAATGGCATGCAAAGAAACAGAATTACAAAATACATATGCATCTCTATCGATATGTCGTCAAGACAGCTCCCCCGTTCAACTTACCCCCTCTGATGGTTCTGCTTTCCGTTACCAAGACCATATATTATTTGTGTTTTTCTATCTTGGGCGAAGCGGGGGAGAGTTGGACGTGTGGAAGTCTTAAACATATGTCTCAAGTGAGGAAAAGGGGCATACTCATACGTCAGCTAACAACCCGAGGGCCGGCCCGGGATGATTCAGAAGTGTCTCTTGTATGATTTCTTAAAAAAGGACCAGTACCACCAGTGAGGTAAGCAAGTACCCAAGGTATATATGTAGTACATGCAAGAGTGGATGAGAGAATGGAACCTATATTCTAGTGGCGGCTCAGGATTGAAGTTAGGCTTGAGTTGACTATTCAAGCATCGCGCACCTTCGTATATACATATGTAACTGAGCAGAGCATCCATTTGCCTTCATTATATCCCTCGGCGGTGAAAGAGCCATCTTAGAGTTCGAGTTCTGTTGAGGCCGAGGGCCGGGGCCAGGGCTAGGCATGCACAGACAAACCTTGACGTCTCCGGGCGCCATGTCAAGATCAATGTTTTTCACGGAGCCGAAGCCGAAGCCGAAGCCGAAGCCGAAGCCGAAGCCGGGTTTGGAAATGCGAGTAAAGGCGTGTGGTGCAGGCAGTTGTTGCGCAGGATTAGAGCTGTGGGTCGATGACGGGATCCCGTGCAAGCGGCCCTGAAAGACTAAGTTATTTCTTATCAATTACTGGATCAACAACGCAGGTATGGCGTTGGAAAGCAAACTTTTTTGAACACAATGTACAACATTATTCTCTCCATATACATATAACAATAACTATACATATAACAAGGAAGTGTTTTCTTTTGCTACTATGAAAAGAGAATTGATGAACAATTGCACATTTGTTGGATTGATAGGGTCAATCACGTTAGTCAACAACTATCGCGATAGGTAGTTTGGTTAGCCACGTAGTGGTAGCCAGTGGGTTGTATAGTAATTGCATTAATCTATCTTATTAAAGGAAGAAGAAGGATCCTAACTAGGTTAACAGGAAGCCTTTTAATATAGCCAATCTATATAGGTCCTTGTAGTCTTATAGTTACGTAATAGCTATTTCTTTTACCTTTTCAATGCTTCATGCCCCTTAAAGGGCTATTATTCCTACACTAGCAATCTCTCTTTTATACCGTGCCTTCGTTATTATTATTATAAACTTTATAATTGCGCTTAACTTACCCCTATATGTATATTATTATTGTATTTATATTAATAAGGGTTTGCAATACTTTGTTTAGTCTTGCTTTAGTTATAGCATTAGCTGGGTTATTGTTTCTATAAATTTAATAAACCTTGAAAATTTCCTATTTCTCGTACGCTTACTATAAGCTTATAATGTTAATTATAAGCTATTTTTCTTTTATAGTTCTAAGCTTTATAAAATATTTATATAGGAAGAATGAGTTAATATAAATAATAATAAAAATCTTCTTAATATTCAACTTAGTTAAGATTATATTAATTATAATATTAAAAGCAATTACTATATTAACACTATTAGCTATTACGTAAATTTTAAAAACTAAAACGTTATAAATAACTTACTTATACTTAGTAAAAAACTAATAAATTAAATTGTTAATTATTATAAACTCGTTATTATATAGCTTTTTATTTATTAAAAAAATTATAAAACTAATTTATAAACTTAAGTCCTTATTATTAGCAAATAAACTATTAGCGAAAATGAATAATTTTACTATTAAAAAATTTATTAAAATAAAAGTAAAGTTATAATTAAAATTCTTTATTTACTACTAAATTCATTTATTTATTTTAATAATATCTTTTTTTTTTAGGTTTTTTATATTATATTATAATAAATAAGTTAAATATTGCTTTAAGTTAGCAAATAAAAGTAATATATACGCTATGTGTAGGAATAATGGCCCTTTGAGGGGCATAGAGCATTAAGAAGGTAAAAGAAGTAGCTATCACATAACTACAGGAACTACAGGGACCCACATAGATTGGCTATATCAAAAGGCTTCCTATTAACCTAGTGTCACGGTTCTGATTGGCAGCAGAGTGCAGCCTTAGGCAGCACTTCCAGGTGGGGCCAGTGGGACCTTTTTGGGCGGGTTGACCAATTAGGGCCGTTCTGGAGTCTTGCGTGTTGGGACCGTAGGACGAACAGGATAGGGCGAGCGTTGACTAGTTAGCTTAGTCCTGGTGTTCTGTGGGACGGGATTAGGGGGCTGCTCCTGCGGTCTTAGTGCTTAGAATAACAGGACGTAAAAAAGCATTTTTATATAAATAAATAGGCTAAAGGGTTGCTTGTAAGGGACGGTCGATATAAAATACTCTAGCCGCTTCGCTAAACACTATTAAAACCCCAGAGCTATTTTTAGAAAGCAACTCGCTAGCTGACTAGTTAGTATAATTCTAACTAAGCGATATGTTAGTAATAGGGTTAATTATGGGCCTACCTATTGAAATAATAAATTTGGGAGAGGTGATTGCCCAGCTTAGAGGAGAGCTTGCAACACTTAAAGCCTAGCAAAACATACTATTATAGTATAGTGCTAATAGGTTTAAAATAAAACTCAACTAGCTAGTACATTTTAAAGGTAATAAAAAGAAGCTTTAAAGCTTTATTACCGCGTATAAGTTATACTTTGCTTACTATTTAAAAAATTCTTACAAGCTTGCAATAAAATTGCTTTTATAATTTTAAAACTAGAAGGAAAAGCTTAAACGTAATTTAAACTTACTAAAAGGAATTATATAAAAAATAGCGCTATAAACTAGAAAAATTTTACAATACTAGTTTATAAACGCTTTAATAACTTTAAAGAAAAAATTTTAAAAGTTTTCGGAAAAGTTAATAAGCTTAAGCATAGTTAAGAGCGTTTCAATGCTTTAAAATAAAAAGAAACGGCAAGTACGTACGCTTTTATATTTTGCAAGAAAGCGGTTAATATAAAATAAAGCAATAATACCCTTATTTTTACGTTTTATAAAAAATTTAAAAGCAAAATTAAAAACGCTTTTGCTATAATTTTTAAAAAAGTTATATTTAATAAAGCTATTAAATAAGTAGTATAAATAAATAATAAACTTTACTAAAAAGAATTGGAAAAAAAAAGTAAATATAAGCCTTATTATACTTATTTAAATAAAGAATAATATTATACTTAATAAAGTTGTTAGATTGATAGGGTTAATTACGTTAGTTAACAACTATCGCGATAGGTGGTTTGGTTAGCCACGTAGTAGTAGCCAGTGGGTTGTGTGGTGGTTGCATTAATCTATTTTATTCTTCGTAAGAAGAAGGATCCTAACTAAGTTGATAGGAAGCCTTTTAATATAGCCAATCCATGTAGGTCCCTGTGGTCCCTATAGTCACGTAATAGCTACCCCTTTTACCTTCTTAATGCTCTATGCCCCTTAAAAGGCCATTATTCCCACACTAACAGTCTCTCTTTTATACTGTACTTTCGTCGTTATTGTCATAAACCTTATAATTACGCTTAACCTACCTCTGTATATGCATTGTTATTATATTCGTATCGATAAGGGTTTGTAGTGCTTTGTTTAGTCCTGCTTTAGTTATAGTATTAGCTAGGTTATTGTTTCTATAGATCTAACGAACCTCGAAAATTTCCTATCTTTTGTACGCTTATTGTAGGCTTATAATGTTAATTATAAGCTGCTTTTCTTTTATAGTTTTGAGCTTTACAAGATATTCGTATAGGGAAAATAAGTTAATATAAACAATAATAAAAATCTTCTTAATATTCAACTTGGTTAGGATTATATTAATTGTAGTATTAAAAGCAATTGTTATATTAACGCTATTAGCTATCGCGTAAATTTTAAAAGCTAAAACGCTATAAGTAACCTGCTTATACTTAGTAGAAAACTAATAAATTAAGTTGCTAATTATTATAAACTTATTATTATATAGCTTTTTGTTCGCTAAAAAGATTATAAAGCTAATTTATAAATTTAGGTCCTTATTATTAGCAAATAAACTGTTAGTAAAGACAAATAACTTTGCTATTAAAAAATTTATTGGAATAAAAGTAAAGTTGCAGTTAAAATTCTTTATTTGCTATTAGATTTGTTTGTTTATTTTAGCAATGTTTTTTTTTCCAAATTTTTTATATTGTATTACAATAAATAGGTTGAATGCTATTTTGAGTTGGTAAATAGAAGTAATGTATGCGCTACGCGCATGCTGCTTAACGTATTCTTAAAAGGTAGTAACTTTTTAAAGTTTTTTGCCTTGCTTTTTTTGCTATAAAGTAAGGTTCTTGCCGTTACAAGCTAAAATGTAACTATTGAAAATTATTAGGTTTTTTAGGGTTAGCAGTTCTTTTAGTTTAGCTATAAACTTAGCTTCTTTAAGCTTGTCGTTTTCTAATACTTCAAATTTTATATTATTTAGCCTAATTATATTATTAGTTTGTATACTAACTATTACAAAGTACTCTAAGTTAAGCGTTATAATTAGTAAGTAGGGGTTGTAAGTAAAAATTATTATATTTAATTACTCCCAATAGTGCTTAAAATAAATTGTTTACTAGTATATTCCTACCTTAGCAATACTATATAATGGTCGAATAACCTTTATAATTATTCTTTTAAGGTATAAGTAGCGGATTTTTTTAAGGAGTTGTACTAAAATTATTCGTTATAACGGGGTTTTCGATTAAGTATACGCTTATATAATATTTTAAAGCTATAACTTTATTCTTTAAAGTAGAAAAAAAAGTATAAAAATAACGATAATTCGTTAATTAGTTTGCTAAATTATTAAGCTTTGCATAAAGATTACCTCTTTACCTTTATTATTATAACTTTAAATAATAAAGCGTAACTTTTTATAGAGCATATTAATAGCTTTGCCTTTAATTTCTCTTATTAAGCGTAATTTAAAGATGTGTATATTGCTATACTTTTTGGGGTTGTACTACTCAAATTCAAATACTTCTTTTAAAATAAGGGCATTAACTTCCTTTTCGTTGGACTACTCGAACGGTTCGCCTATAATTATAATTTTTCCTTTTTTTTAAAGTTAAATTGCTAGGTTATAGTTGGTTTGCTTTTTTGCTATTATGTACGCTGTTATAAAGGTAACTTTTTTAATTATAGTAATATTAATATTAAGGGTTTGGATTTTGGGCTTGTTTTTAGAGCTAGGAGGCTATTTGCGTTGTTTTAGGGCTGGAGGTGTTTTTTTCGGTAGTGCTTAGTTATTGTTATTATTATAGTTGGAAGTATAGTTAAGGTTGTGATTAATTTTAGTGTTTAGAATAATTGTAGTTTCGTTTTAATAATATAGTTTAATTACTATAATTTAAAAATTGGTTGGTTTTTTGTTAATTTTAATTATACAAGTTTTTTTATTTTATACGAATAGGATATGTAATCTAGTTTATTTTTGTATTTCTTACTATATTTTAACTTTGCTTTAAAATAAAAGGTTAAAAGTTATAAAGGTATTTAGACTATTTTAAGTAGTAAAAGCTTTATTAATTTAACGTTTAGCTTTAGCCTTTTGCATTTTAGCTATTGTTTTACATATAGTATTTGCATGCATTTTAATAGACGGTAATGGTAGTAATAAAGAGAATATGTATAAATAAGTTTTAAAAATAAATAATGTAGAAACTAGTTTATTAGAGCTAGCAATATTGTTTATTACTTTTATAGCTATTTGTAAGATTTAATTTAGCGTTATACTAGTATTTTATAAGTTTGCTAAAATAATTTTATATATACGTTATAATAGTTTATAATAATACTTTAACTTGCTTATTAAATTGTAAGCTTTAATAAGGACTTTTTTAATAGTAATTGCTATTGTTTTAACGTTATTATAAAACTTTATTATTATAAAGTTAGTACTAACGTTAGTAATAATAATATTAAGTAATTTAACGTATATATTAATTTATATAGTTTAAATAGTATTTTAAATAGCTTTCGCTATTATATTATAAAAAAATTATATTATTTAAAAAGTAATTGTTTTATTAATAATATAAATAATAAGCTTTTTACTAATGTATATAACATTTATAAGAACTTAGTAATTAAAGTTAATATTATGATAAATTATAAATTAGAATTAGCTAAATAGACTGCTATATATTTAATATTAATAATAGAATTTTATAATCTTTTTTATAATATTTTGGTTAAGCTTATTATAGCTAGTACAAGTAAGTACTTTATATAGGCGTTTAATTAAAGGGTAGTTGAATTGTTAGTGTAGTTAGCGTAATTTAGTTTTTATTATATTGTACTAAGTTATAGTTTTTTTAGGTTTATTTAACAAAAAGAATAGGTAACCCTATTTGCAAACAATTAGGTAGCTTTTTCCTTTATATACAATAATATTAAAAATATTATTAAAGTAAACGCTATATTTATTTATATTTAAAAAGCAAAGTAAAAATAAAGTGTTTGCTTATACAACCTAAAAGTTAAAAATGCTAAATAAGATCTTTATAGCAACAGTGCTAAGAGAAATACTTTCGGGGTTATTACTAAATTGTACTTAGTAATTACTAGCTATTAAAAAGTTAATTTTCATATTCGGGATTTTCTTTTATAATACTTAAACCTAACTTTTATTAACTGTTAATACTTTAGCTACTTTTATATTAGGTATAATTCTTTGGAAAATCTTTATATTATAGCGGCTTTTAAAATGGAAAATGTAAATAGGTTTATTAGGAGTTTATTGCTTAAAAATGTTG
This sequence comes from Lasiosphaeriaceae sp. G1095, assembly GCA_027569635.1. Taxonomy (NCBI): domain Eukaryota; kingdom Fungi; phylum Ascomycota; class Sordariomycetes; order Sordariales; family Lasiosphaeriaceae; species Lasiosphaeriaceae sp. G1095. The sequence continues at coordinate 22,797 of JAPDFK010000169.1, forward strand.
GTTTTTGTAATAGTATAAATAGTTACTTAATTATTTAAAATAATAATAGTTGCATTCTTATTAATTGTATAATAAAATGTATAAAAGTTTTTAAATAGTATATTTAAGCCTAATTCCTATTAGCTATACCAAATATTAAATTTGCTAATACTAGTTTTAATTTTAGCTTTAAAATTACTAATATTAACACTTTTATAATCGATTAGAAATATTGCAAAATTGTTATTTCCACTACTATATTCCTATATATAGAGCTTTTATTATTATTATTTTGGTTAGCGCTTAAAAATTGGGTACTTTATAAACTAATAGCCTTATTTTTTGTATATAAAGCACTTTTTAACGTTATTGCTATTATAACCGTTATTACTACTAAGAGGTTTAAATAATCGCTAAAATCCGCCGTTGCTATAGTAGTTTCTTTAGTTATTATTTTTACTATTAAATCAGTTGCTACCTTTATACTATTAGTTAACCTAATATTATTCGTTTTTATTATTATTATTAGGGTTATAATAATAGGGATTTTAAGCAATATAATACTATTTAAAGATTTGTTTGTAGTATTATAAGTAAATGCTAATTATACTTTGCAAGTTAAAGGTAATGCTTTTAAAAATAATTGTTAGCTTAATAATAACTAATATGCAAGCTTTAACGTTTTAATAAGTATTAATTAATTATTTTATAAAATTGTAATTACTTTAGTAATTGCTTAATAATCCTTTATAAATCTTCTATAATTATATAATTATAATTTCAAAGTTCTCTAGTAGGGTTTTATTTAAATTAATTATTATAATTTATTAGAAGGTAATAAACTGCTATTTTTACAAGTAAAGCTATTAATTTTTAATTATATAAAAGAATTATTTAGTTTATTATATTATTTAATTAAAAAAAAAGCTCTTTTTAATAATATAATTATAGTAAAATTGCTTTGCTTTATCCTTTAATATAATTAAATATATTTTATAATATATATTTTACAAAACTCTTATTTTTTTATAAAAGTCTTAAAAAATTTTAATTTTTACATTTAATATATTATAAAGCTTATTATTAAACTTTTTATTATTATTATATAGCTTATTTAAGTTAATTAGAACTTTTATTATAATGTTAATTATAAAAGTTTTTATACTATACTTAAGCATAATGTTTAGGATTTTTAGAATTTTAATTTTAAAAGTTTTAAAAGTTTTAAGCTAAATTGTTAAAAGATTGTTACTATTATTATTAATAATGTCTTTTCTTTTTCTTTTACCCTTTTTTTTTTTATTTTTAATAGTATTTAAGTTATAATATAATTTAAACTTATCTCCTCGTATAGTAATATATTCGCTAAGCTTTTGCTTTAGCTATTTAAGGAACTTATTAACGTTTACTAAATTGTAAAGCTAAGCTAAAATAATGCTATTATTATTAAAATAAATATTATAATTATTAAAGAAATACTTAAAGGTTATACGAAAAGTTTTATTAAAATCCTTAAAAATATTTTTATTCCAATTTTAAAAGTTTTTTTTAAATTAAATAAAAAGCATTTTATTAATAAATTCGTTATCCTTATAAATATTAAAATAATCAATTAAGTAAGTATTTAAACGCTTTAGTTCGCGCTGGTTTTCGTTGTTAAGGTTAAAGTCTTTACTTTTTTAAGCAAGGTTCGTAATGCTAGCAATCCTAGAGTTATTACGTAAGGCTGCTATATTGTTTTTATATTAGAATGTTTTTATTTTATATAAATGTAGTAATAAAGGGGTAGGTTAATAGAAGGGTTAGGTAAATAGAAAGGTTCTTTGTAGTAATTAAAAGGTTATAAAGCTACAATTGCGGTTGCAATCACTTTAGTTAAAATGCATAATAAACGCAAGTAGCTAATTATAGCAAGGTATGCCTTCTCTCTAACTGCCTTTAAAGCCTTCGTCTTGCTATTTCCCTTAAGGGTTTTACATGCTTAAAAGAAGCTCGCTCGCGCGCGCTATTACAATGCCGTTAGGGCTTTCTACATATAGGTAGTGCCCTTCCTGTATTAAAATGCGTGCCGCTTCCTATCCAACAATTGTAATTACTTAGTAGTAAATTACAGTCGCTGCCGCTATTAGATCTTTATTGCTCTGTAGTTGAATTGTATTAAGTTAACTATTGATTAGTATTGAATTAATAGGGTTAATTACGTTAATTAACAATTATTGCAATAGGTAGTTTGGTTAGCTACGTAGTAGTAGCCAGTAGGTTATATAGTGGTTGCATTAATCTATCTTATTCTTCGTAAGAAGAAGGATCCTAACTAGGTTGATAGGAAGCCTTTTAATGTGGCTGATCCATGTGGGTCCCTATAGTCCCTATAATTACGTAATAGCTACCCCTTTTACCTTCTTAATGCTCCATGCCCCTCAAAGGGCCATTATTCCCACAAAAGTATAATGTATAATATTTACGCAAAACTTATAAATATAAATACTATAAATAAATAATAATTAAAATATAATAAAAAAAATATTAATTGCTATTACTATAATAAAAAAAAACATTTTATTAAGAACTATACTAGTACGCTAAAGCTTAGTTAGAAAGTAGTATTAAATAAAGACGTCTTTTTTATAAAGTAAAACCAAAGTCCTAACAACCTAATTAACGTAGAATATAAAGTTTGTATATATAGAAAGCAAGTGCTTAGTTAAACACGCTTAAAATCAGCCCTGCCAAAGAGCCAAGTCTCTTCGCTAAAAAGTTGGGCTCTAGTCTTAACAAGAATGATTAAAGTTGGAGAAAATGAAAACATAGTTAAAAAGGTTAATATAATCAATTATAATAAACTTACGGATAATTTAATTACTTTAAAAGAATACAATTAATATAACTTATAAAAATTTATTTAAAAAGAAAAGATTATAAGCAAATTTAAAAAGCAATTATAAAAAGTTAATTTTAAGCGCTTTTAATAAAACGAATAAAACTTGTTAATAAAGTTATTTAATTTTTTAAACAATTACAATTTAAACAAACAATTTGTAAATATAATATTATTTTTAAAATAATAGTTAAGCTTATAATTAATAGACTTTAATAAGTTGGAAAAGTTTATACTAATAGTTATAAAACTATAGTATAAACAAATAGTAGGAGATGCACTATAGCTGCACCCACTATATCCCTACTATAATAAGGTAGTATAGTACTATTGTATGCATATTGCATGCCTAAAATACTTTGCAAAAAAACTACAAAAAGGATTGTTTTTTAAAAAACAACGGGAAGCAAAAGTATTTTAGCTAATATAAATAATTATAAGTAATTTAAATAAAGAAATGTTTAAAGTAGTTCGAAATACTAAAAAAGTCCTTTAAAACTACTAATATTTTCCTATTATGTATTTTAAAAAATGTAAGTTAGAAGATTATATAATAATATAATATAAAAAGTATAAATATTAGAAATTTTATGCTTAATATAAGTTAAACTACGTTTAAATAGTAATTAATATATAAAATAGACTTATATAAAAAAATAGAGAATAAGCTAGCTAGCTAATACACTACTAAGCCCCCAGCCCAAAACTTACTTCAGAATAAAACAAAGGTTTTTAAATTGTAATTAACCAAGTTTTTAATGCAATGTAATTGCCTTTAAAAAGGCCCTTAGGATTAACAGTATTCGTAAAATTAATAAATACATTAATTAGCTAGCAACTAAAGTCTAGAAGGACTATACCTATATATGCATTATACCTCTTTATATTGCATTTTTTAGGAAAAAAACGTAGAAATAGAGGAAGATTTTACTATTTGGAAAATAAGGAAGTGACCTAGCTAAAAAATAGCTAGTAAAGCTTTATATTAATATTTTTAAAGTTTTTATAAATAATAAAGGAAAAAAGTTAATAATTTAAATATTATAGAAGAACGCTACGTTTATTATAATAGTAGACTTTAAAGTAGTAGTAACGCTTATATTATTTAAAGTTGTTAATAAGTAAAAGATATTTTAAAAGAAGAAAGAGATCTTCTATAGGATAATAATAGTTAATAGGATAATATTGGATTATAATAATAATAAAGTAATTAAAAAAATATTACCGCTAAAGGTTAAGATTGTAAGTAAAATATATAACTTAGTGTTTAAAATTATAAATTTTAAAAAAAGTAGGTAATTTTAGGAAAGCCTTAGCTATAAACCTTTAATTTAGATATTAATTAGTCTAATAATTATATTAAGTAAAGGACTCCGTTAAATAAATAATTAAGTTAGAGTTTAATTAGAAAGGAAAGGACTATAAAAGTTTTTTTTTAACAATTTCTAGTAAAAATAGTATTATATATAATATAAACGTAACTAATTAAAAAAAAACTTAAAAAGCTCTTTAAAAACAAAGAAAGCCAATTTGTAGGAAAAATACTATTAAAGTTCTACAAGTACGACATTTTTAAAAAAATAGTAAATAGTAATTTACTAGTATATAAACCGTAGAATTACGATATTCTACTAGTAGAAAAAGCGAAACTTTGCTATTACCTTATTTATTAAGTTAACGAAGTATAATAAAAAGTATTTTAAAAGTATCTTAATAAACGCTTAACGTTAGAATATATTATAATATTTTGCTTGCTATATAATATACTTATACTTTTCATTCCTAAGAAAAATAAAAGCATAATAGGAAAGTATTATTTAATTTTTAACTATTAAGGTTTAAATGGCAATATAATAAAAAATTGCTATTTATTACTTTTTATTTAAAAAATAAAGGATTAGTTTAGGTAGGCAATAGTTTTCTTTTAACTAAACTTTACTTTAGCATTTTTATAAATCTAAATAAAATTAAGCAAAGAGTGGAAAATAGCATTTTGTACGCTACTTAAGCATTACAAATTTAGGATTATACCTCCAGGTTTAACTAACGTACTAGCGTTTTTCTAAGTACAAATAAATTACAAATTGCAAAACTATTTTAATAAGTTCGTAATAACCTATATAAATAATATTCTAGTTTTTTTAGCTATTAAAGAAAAATACTAATAATACTTGTACGTAATACTTAGTATTTTTAAAAAAGTATAACTATTAGTTAACTTAAAGAAAAGTATATTCTATTAAAAGTTAATAGACTTTTTAAAATTTATAATTTTAGCTAGAAAAATTCAAATATAAAAAGAAAAAATATAAGTAATAATTAACTAGCTAATACTTATAATAATAACTAAAATTAAAAATTTTACAACCTATATTAATTTTTATTAACAATATATTACTAAATTTAGCAATATTATTAAACTATTATACAAATTATTATAAAAAAATAAAAAGTTTATATAGTTAAAAAATTATAAAAAGGCATTTGTAGAAATTAAAAAGTATATATTTAAAAAACTTATAATGAAAATTCTAAACTTACGTAGGCTTTTTGAAATAAAAACGAATGCTTTAAATTGGGTAATTAGAAGTTAACTTAATTAATAAAATAATAAAGGATAGTTGTACTTAATAGCGTTCTTTTTATATGTACTAAAAAGACTAGAATTTAAATATTTTATTTATAATAAGGAATTAATAGTGATTATTTAGGCTTTTAAAGAATAAAAGCTGTAATTAAGTAGTACTACGTACTTAGTATAGGTATATACTAATTATAAGAATCTTACGTACTTTGCAATACTTAAAAACCTAAGCTCCTAATAAATAAGATAAATAGAGTTTTTGTTATAATTTAACTTTAAAATCAATTATATTAAAGGCTTGGAGAATGTAAAAGCGGACGTATTAAATAAGAGGGCGGACTAGAAAAGATAAAAAAACTCTTAGTTTATAGCTTTGTTTAAAGTAAAACTAAATAGTATTTTGAAATACTTTATTAAAGAATACTTTAATATTAACTTAATAATACGTATAGAGCCCTTTAAATAATGGAAAAAAAGGATTATTATAACTTAATAGGAAGTTAAACTATATAAATAAAGTAATTTTAAAAAAAATAAAATAATTTTTTAGAATAGAAAGTTTTAAATATTAGAATTGCTATAGGATAAATTAGTTTAGGAGGTTTATAGTTTATTAGTAGAAGGATATTAGAAGGTTATATAAATAATAGTAAAAGTTAAAAAATAATTTAATATATTAAAAGCTAAGTAAGTAGTTATTTAAATAATTATTATATGCAAAATTTACTAGAAAATAAAGTTGTTATATTACAAACCCTATAAGTTTTTAAAACCTTTTTTAGTAGCTAAATAAGCGTAGAGATCTATAACAATAAATATAATAGTTAAGCTACTATTATTTAAGAATTTAACGTTAGGAGTTGAGGATAATAATATATTTGTAATTATTAATAGATTTATGAAATATGTATACTTTTTTCCGTATTACAAAAGTACGTTGTTTAAATAATTAGCTTACATATTTATATAAGTAATAATAGTTAATTATACTTAATTAAATAAGATTATTATAAATAGAAAAACAATATTTATATTAAAATTTTAATAAATACTTATTAAATAAGTAAAAATTAACTATAAACTCTTTATTACTTATTATTTGTAAATAAACAAATAAACTAAATAAATAAACCAAATTATTAAAGTTTATTTAAAAGCGTTTATTAATAAAAAGTAAAATAATTAAGTTAAATAGTTGTTAATAATGCAATTTGCTTATAATAGCTTTAAAATAAAGACTATAAAAGTTTTACTATTTTTTACAAACTATAGCTTTAAAGCCAAAATATAATAGAAATTGCAAAATATAGTGCTATAAATAGTAGTATAAATAAATAAGCTATATTTACTTTATAATATGCTTAAGGACAAACTAGTCTTTATATAAATAAAAATAAAGCAATATTATAATACAAAAAGGTTGAAAGGACTAACTTTTAAAAGGGAAAATAAGGTTTACCTTGTACGAAAAAATCTTAAAATAAAATAATTAAATAAAAAATTTAACTTTAAAAAGCTAAAATTATTTAAAATAAAACGAAAAGTTATTATTTTAAACTATATATTAAAGCTATTAAAGTTAATAAAGTTATAATTAAATATATTTTATATTTCTCTTTTAGAATTAATATTATAAAACGTACAATTAAATACTTCTATAAAAGTTAAGCTAATTAAAAAAAAATATAATATTAAGAAAGTATTAAACTTACGAAAAATAAAAAAAAGAGTTTAGTATTTAGTTAAATAATTAAATTGCAAATATAAAAAAAACTTATAAGAACTAACTAAATATTTAACAAATTGCTTAAAAAAAGTCTAACAATTCTACTAAAAAAACCCAAATTAACTAGTAATTAAAGGCTAAATAAGGACCAGTTAAAAAGAGTAGGAGTAAGGGCTTCCACATTCTTATAAGTTAATAAGAATTCGTTAAAGAAATTTTTTTTAAATATAGAATTACCCTTATTACCTACTATTTAAATACTATATTAAAAAAGTTATTTCCTTTAAAAACAAAAAACTTGCTATTAACGATAAATAAATATTAAATAGTTTATAAATTTATCTTCTTTAATTTTAAAAGCTTTTTCCTTTTTAACGTTTTTAAAAATTAAAAAAGTTAGAAATAGAATAAACAAGTAAATAAAAAAGAATAAATAAAAAAACCTAAAGTTTAAAGCGTTATAAAAGACCTTATAAGTTATATACTTGTTATACTATAACAAATTGTTAAAAAAAAGTATATTTGCTTTTTGCAAAAGTAATTAAAATAGAACATAAGCGTAGGAATTCCGTAAGCCTAAATATAAATAGCAAAGTAGTTTTCCAAAAACAATTAATATATAAAGTACTAATTATAAGTTTTCTTTATATAATTTATTATTAAATGTATATAAAGCTTATATAAGGGGAAGACTTATTAAGCAAGGAAAGTTTTGCGCTAGCACATTTTCAATTAGGAACATAAGCACTAGGCGTTCGGAATAAAGCTTTTAGAGAAGGGGTATCATATTATAGTTTTAATTAGCAGTAGAATACAGCCTTAGGTAGCACTTCTAGGCAGGGCCAGTAGGACCCTTCTAGGCGGGTTGACTAATTAGGGCCATCCTAGAGTCCTACGTATTAGAACTGTAAAACGAACAGGACAAGGCGAGCGTTAACCAATCAGCTCAATCCCAATATCCTATAGAATGGGATTAGAAGGCTGCTCCCGCAGTCCCAATGCTTAGAACAACAGAATGCAAGAAAGCATTTCTATATAAGTAAGTAAGCTAAAGGGTCTCCAAAACACTTTAGTAATTATCAAAGTATTTTTTAACAATTGTATTGGTTATAGCTATACGACCCTTGTTACTTTATCTACTATTATACGCTTTATAAGCACACCCTCATACCCAACCCTAACCCTAGCACCTACTTTATATAGGTCACAACTCGGGGTTGTAACACCTAGTTAAGATCCTTCTTTTTCCTTAAATAAGATAGATTAATATAATTACTACACAACCTACTAGCTACTACTATGTAGTTAACTAAACAACTTATTGTAATAGTTGTTAATTAACGTAATTAACCTTATTAATTTAATATTAATTAGTAGTTAACTTAATACAATTTAACTATAAAGTAGCAAGGATCTAATAGTAGTAACAACCGTGATTTACTACTAAGTAATTATAATTATTAGATAAGAAGTAGTATGTATTTCAATATGGGAAAGGCACTACCTATATATAGAAAGCCCTAATAGTATTACAATAGCGTGCGCGAACAAGCTTTTTTTAAGTATGTAAAACCCTTAAAGAAAATAGCGAAACGAAAGCTTTAAAGGCAATTAAAAAAAAATATACTTTACTATAATTAACTATTTATATCCATTATACATTTTGATTAAAGTGATTACAATTGCAATTATAGCTTTACAACCTCTTAATTACTATAAAAAACCCTTTTATTTACCTAACCTTTTTATTAACCTACTCTTTTATTATTATATTTATACAAAATAAAAATATTTTAATATAAAAACAATATAATAATTTTACAAATAAATCTTTAAATAATATTATACTATTTTATCATAACCCAGAGTTGTAACCTACATAAAGCAAGTGCTAGGGTTAGGGTTGGGTATAAGGGTGTGCTTATGAAGTATACAATAGTAAATAGAGTAATAAAGGTTGTATAGCTATAACTAATATAATTGCTAAAAAATACTTTAATAACTGCTAAAGTATTTTAAAAACCCTTTAGCCTACTTGCTTATATAGAAATGCTTTTTCGCATTCTATTGCCTTAAGCACTAGGACTGCGGGAGCAATCCTTAGTTCCGTTCTATAGGATACTAGAATTGAGCTAACTAGTTAATGCTCCGCTCTATTTTGTTCATCCTATAGTCCTAATATACAGGACTCCAGAACGATCCTAATTGGTCCGCCTACTTAAGAGGGTCCTACTAGTCCTACCTAAGAGGCTGCTTAAGGCCGCATTCTACTGCTAATCAGAACTATAACACAATACCCCTCCTCTAAAGGCTTTATCCCAAACGTTTAGTGCTTATATTCCTAACCGAAAATGTACTAGCATAAAACTTTCCCTATTTAGTAAGTCTTCCCCTTATATAAGCTTTATATACTTTTAATAATAAATTGCGTAAAAAAAACTTACAATTAGCGCTTTACGCGTTAACTACTTTTGAAAAACCACTTTACTATTTATATCTGGGCTTATAGAATCCCTATACTTATATTCTATTTTAACTATTTTTACAAAGGGCAAGTATACCTTTTTTTTAACAATTCGTTATAATATAACAAATGTATAACTTATAAAGTTTTTTATAACGTTTTAAACTTTAGGTTTTTACATTCGTTTTCTCTTTATTTATTTGTTCATTTTACTTCTAATTCTTTTAGTTTTTAAAAACGTTGAAAAAGAAAAGGCTTTTAAAGTTAAAGAGAATAAGCTTATAAACTATTTAATATTTATTTATTATTAATAACAAATTCTTTATTTTTAAAGGAAATAACTTTTTTAATACAATATTTAAATAATAGACAATAAAGGTAACTTTATATTTAAGAACCCCTCCCTTAATAAGTCCTTATTAACCTATAAAAACGTAAAGGCCTTTACCTTTATTTTGCTTAACTAGTTCTCGCTTAGCTTTTAATTGTTAATTAATTTAGGTTTTTTTAGTAAAATTGCTAGATTTTTTCTAAGCAATTTGTTAAATATTTAGCTAATTTTTACAAGTTTTCCTTATATTTATAATTTAACTATTTAATTAAATACTAAACTCTTTTTCTTATTTTTTATAAGTTTAATACCTTTTTAATATTATATTTTTTTTTAATTAGCTTAACTTTTATAAAAGTATTTAATTATATATTTTATAATATTAGTTTTAAAAAAGAAATATAAAATATATTTAATTATAACTTTATTAACTTTAATAATTCTAATATATAGTTTAAAATAACAACTTTTCGTTTTACTTTAAATAATCTTAGTTTTTTAAAGTTAAATTTCTCGTTTAGTTGTTTTATTTTAAAAAAATTTCATATAAAGTAAACCTTATTTTCTTTTTTAAAAGTTAATCTTTTTAACTTTTTTATATTATAATACTACTTTATTTTTATTTATATAAAAACTAGTTCGTCCCTAAGCATATTGTAAAGTAAACGCAGCCTATTTACTTGTACTACTATTTGTAGCACTATATTTTGCAGTTCTTGCTACATTTCGGCCTTAAAGTTGTAATTTATAAAAAATAGCAAAACTTTTATAATTTTTGTTTTAAAGCTATTGTAAACAAATTATATTATTAATAGCTATTTAATTTAATTGTTTTGCTTTTTATTAATAAACGCTTTTAAATAAGCTTTAATAATTTAGTTTATTTATTTAGTTTATTTATTTATTTGCAAATAATAAATAATAAAGAGTTTATAGTTAACTTTTACTTATTTAGTAAGTGCTTGCTAAAACTTTAATACAAACGTTATTCCTTTATTTATAATAATTTTATTTAGCTAAGTATAATTAGCTACTATTATTTGTATAAATACGTAAGTTAATTACTTAAATAATATGCTTTCATATATAAAAAAAAGTATATATATTTTATAAATTTATTAATAATTATAAATATACTATTATATTTATTATTATAAATCCTTATATTTGTCCAATTACTAAGAAAGGTTTTAAAAGCTTATAAGGTTTGTAATGTAATAATTTTGTTTTTTAATAAATTTTACATGCAACGATTATTCGAATAACTACTTACTTAGCTTTTAATATATTAAATTGCTTTTTAACTTTAACCGTTATTTATATAACCTTTTAATATTCTTCTATTAATAAACTATAAACCTCCTAAACTAACTTATTCTATAATAATTTTAATATTTAAAATTTTCTATTCTAAAAGATTATTCCATTTTTTTTAAAACTACTTTGTTTATATAGTTTAGCTTTCTATTAAGTTATAATAATCTTCTCTTCCCATTATCTAAAAGGCTCCGTATACATTATTAAGTTAATATTAAAACATTCTTTAATAAAGTATTTCAAAATATTATTTAATTTTACTTTAAATAAAGCTATAAACTAAGGGTTTTTTTATCTCTTCCAATCCGCCCTTCTATTTAATACGTCCGCTTTTACATTCTTCGAGCCCTTAATATAATTAATTTTAAAGTTAAACTATAACAAAAACTCTACTTATTTTGTTTATTAGGAGCTTAAATCTCTAAATATTGCAAAGTATGTAAAATTTTTATAATTAGTATACACTTACACTAAGTACGTAGTATTACTTAATTACAACTTCTATTCTTTAAAAGCCCAAATAATTGCTATTAATTCCTTATTATAAATAAAATATTTAAATTTTAGTTTTTTTAATATATACAAGAAGAACGCTACTAAATATAACTATCCTTTATTATCTCGCTAACTAAATTAACTTCCAATTGCCTAATCTAAAGCATTTATTTTTACTTTGAAAGGCCTGCGTAAGTTTGGGATTTTTATTACAAGTTCTTCAAATATACGCTTTTTAATTTTTACGAATACCTTTTTATAATTTTCTAACTATATAAACTTTTTATTTTTTTATAATAATTTGTATAATAGTTTAGTAATATCGTTAAATTTAGTAATATATTATTAATAAAAATTAATATAAACTATAAAACTTTTAATTTTAATTATTATTATAAGTATTAACTAATTAATTATTACTTATATTTTTTCTTTTTATATTCGGATTTTTCTAGCTAAAATTATAAATTTTAAAAAGTTTATTAACTTTTAGTAAAATATACTTTTCTTTAAGTTAACTAATAATTATACTTTTTTTTAATAGTTAAAAAAACTAAAATATTATTTATATAAGCTATTATAAACTTATTAAAATAGTTTTACAACTTATAATTTATTTATATTTAAAAAAACGCTAGTATATTAATTAAATTTAAAAGTATAATCCTAAACTTATAATGCTTAAGTAACATACAAAATACTATTTTCTACTTTTTGTCTAACTTTATTTAGATTTGTAAAAACGCTAAAGTAAAATCTAATTAAAAAAAGACTATTACTTACCCAAACTAATCCTTTATTTTCTAAATAAAAGGTAATAAATAGCAATTCTTTATTATATTACTGTTTAAACCTTAATAGTTAAATACTAAACAATATTTTCCTATTACACTTCTATCCTTTTTAAAAACAAAAAATATGGGTACATTATATAGTAAGTAAAATATTATAATATATTCCAACGTTAAACGTTTATTAAAGTACTTCCAAAATACCTTTTGTTACGCTTTATTAACTTAATAAATAAAATAATAATAAAGTTTTGCTTTTTTTATTAATAGAATATTGTAATTTTATAGTTTATATATTAGTAAACTATTATTTACTATTTTCTTAAAAATATTGTACTTATAGAACTTTAATAGTATTTTCCTTACAAATTGGCTTTCTTTGCATTTAAAAAGCTTTTCAAGTTTTTTTTTTATTAATTACGTTTATATTATATATAATACTACTTTTATTAGAAATTGTTAAAAGGGAACCTTTATAATCCTTTCCTTTTTAACTAAATTTTAACTTAATTATTTATTTAACAAAATCCTTTATTTAATACAATTGTTAAACTAATTAATATTTAAATTAAAAGTTTGTAGTTAAAGCTTTTCTAAAATTGTTTATTTTCTTTTAAAATTTATAATATTAAATATTAAGTTATATATTTTACTTATAATTTTAACTTTTAACGGTAGTGTTTTTCTAATTATTTTATTATTATTATAGTCTAATATTATTTTATTAACTATTATTATTTTATAAGAGATTTCTTTCTTCTTTTAGGGTATTTTCTATTTATTAATAATTTTAAATAATATAAACGTTACTACCGCTTTAAAGTCTACTATTATAGTAAACGTAGCGTTTTTTTATAATACTTAAATTATTAACTTTTTTTCTCTATTATTTGTAAAAACTTTAAAAATATTAACGTAAAGCTTTACTAGCTGTTCTTTAGCTAGGTCACTTCCTTGTTTCCCAAATAGTAAAATTATTCTTTGCCCCTACGTTTTCTTTCTAAAAAACGCAATATAAAAGAGTATAACGCATATATAGGCATAGTCCTTCTAAACTCTAGCTACTAGCTAGTTAATATATCTATTAATTCTACGAATACTATTAATCCTAAGGGCTTTCCCAAAAGCAATTGCACTACGTTAAAAACTTAATTAATTATAATTTAAAAACTTTCATTTTATTCTAAAGTAAGTTTTAAGCTAAAGGCTTAATAGTAGATCAGCCAACTAGCCTACTCTCCGTTTTTCTACGTAAGTTTATTTTACGCGTTAGCTATTATTTAAGTATAGTTTAACTTATATTAAGCATAAAGTTTTTAATATTTATACTTTTTATATTATATTATTATATAATTTTCTAGTTTATATTTTTTAAAGTATATAATAAAAAAATGTTAGTAGTTTTAAAAAACCCTTTTATTACTTTAAATTACTTTAAACATTTTTTTATTTAAATTACTTATAACTATTTGTACTAGCTAAAGCACTCTTACTTCCTATTATTTCTTAAAAAATAGTTCTTTTTGCAACTTTTTTATAAAATGTTTTAAGTACGCAATATACATACAATAATACTATACTACCTTATTATAATAAGGATATAGTAGATATAGCTATAATACATCTCCTACTATTCGTTTGTACTATAGTCCTATAATTACTAATATAAACTTTTCTAACTTATTAAAGTCCACTAATTATAAGCCTAACTATTATTTTAAAAATAATATTATATTTATAAATTGTTCGTTTAAATTATAATTATTTAAAAAATTAAATAATTTTATTAATAAGTTTCGTTTATCCTATTAAAAACGCTTGAAATTAACTTTTTGCAACTGCTTTTTAAATTCACTTATAGTTTTTTCTTTTTAAACAAGTTCTTATAAGTTATACTAGTTGTACTTTTTTAAAGTAATTAAATTATTTGTAAGTTTATTATAATTAATTATATTAACCTTTTTAGCTACATCCTTAATTTCTTTAACTTTAGTTATTTTTATTAAGATTAGGGCCCAACCTTTTAGTAAGAAGACTTGGCTTTTTGGCGGGGCTAATTTTAAACGTGCTTAACTAGGTACTTGCTTTTTATACGTATAATCCTTATGTTTTATATTAGTTAAATTATTAATACTTTAATCTTACTTTATAAAAGAAACGTTTTTATTTAATACTACTTTTTAACTAAGTTTTAGTATGCTAGTGCAATTCTTAACGAAATATTTTTTCTTATTATAATAATAATAATTAACGTTTTTTTTATTACGCTTTAGTTATTGCTTATTTATAGCGTTTATATTTATAAATTCTACGTAAGTGCTATATACTATGCTTTATTAAGTGTAATGTTATTCTTTATTTAAATAAGTATAATAGGGCTTATTTTTACCTTTTTTTTCTAACTTTTTTTAATAAAGCTGTTGGATTGACAGGGTCAATCACGTTAGTTAACAACTATTGCGATAGGTGGTTTGGTTAGCTACGTAGTGGTAGCCAGTGGGTTGTGTAGTGGTTGTATTGATTTATTTTGTTCTTCATAAGAAGAAGGATCCTAACTAGGTTGACAGGAAGCCTTTTGATGTGGCTGATCCATGTGGGTCCCTGTAGTCCTTGTAGTTACGTAATGGCTACCCCTTTTACCTTCTCAATGCTCCATGCCCCTCAAAAGGCCATTATTCCCACACTAGCAGTCTCTCTTTTATACCGTACTTTCGTCGTTGTTGTTATAAACCTTATAATTACGCTTAACCCACCCTTGTATACGCATTATTATTGTATTCGTATCGATAAGGGTTTGTAATGCTTTGTTTAGTCTTGCTTTAGTTATAGCATCGGCTAGGTTATTGTTTCCATAGATCCAATGGACCTTAAAGATTTCCTATCTCTTGTACGCTTACTGTAGGCTTATAATGTTAATTATAAGCTGCTTTTCTTTTATAGTTCCGAGCTTTACAAGATATTCGTATAGGGAGAACGAGTTAGTATAGACAATAATAGGAATTTTTTTAATATTTAACTTAGCTAGGATTATATTAATTATAGTATTGAAAGTAATTGCTGTATTAACGCTATTAGCCATTGTGTAGATTTTAAAAGCTAGAACGCTACGAGTAACCCGCTTGTACTTGGTGGAAAACTAATGAATTAGGTTGCTAGTTATTGTAAACTTGCCGTTATATAGCTTTTCGTTCGCTAAAAAGATTGTAAAGCCGATTTGTAAGCTTAGGTTTTTGTTGTTAGCGAATAAGCTATTAGCGAAAACAAATAACTTTGTTATTAAAAGATTTATTGGAATAAAAGTAAAGCTGCAATTAAAAATTTTTATTTGCTATTGGATTTGTTTGTTTATTCTAGCAATGTTTTTTTTTTTAAGTTTTTTATATTATACTATAATAAATAAATCGAATATTGCTTCGGGTTGGTAAATAGAAGCAATATATGCACTACGCGCACGCTGCTTAATATATTCTTAAAGGGTAGTAATTTCCTAAAGCTTTTTGCTTTGCTTCTTTTGCTGTAAAGTAAGGTTTTCGCTATTATAAGCTAAAATATAGCTATTAAAGATTATTAGGTTTTTTAGGGTTAGTAGTTCCTTTAGCTTAATTATAAACTTAACTTCCTTAAGCTTATTATTTTTTAATATTTTAAATTTTATATTATTTAGCCTAATTATATTGTTAGTTTGTATACTAACTATTACAAAGTGCTTTAAGTTAAGCGCTATAATTAATAGGTAAGGGTTATAAGTAAAAGTTATTATATTTAATTGCTTTTAGTAGTGCTTAAAATAAATTGCTTACTAATATGTTCTTACTTTAGTAATATTATATAGCAATTAAATAACTTTTATAATTGTTCCTTTAGAGTGTAAATAGCGGATTTCCTTAAAAAATTATATTAGAATTATTTGTTGTAGCGGGGTTTTTAATTGAATATACGCTTATATAATATTTTAAAGTTATAACTTTATTCTTTAAAATAGAAGAAAGGGTGTAAAAGCGATAATAATTCGCTAATTAGCTTGCTAAATTATTAGGCTTTGCGTAAGGATTATCTTTTTGCTTTTATTATTATAATTTTAAATAATAAAGTGTAATTTTTTATAAGGTATATTAGTAGCTTTGCTTTTAATTTTTTTTATTAAGTGTAATTTAAAAATGTATATATTACTATACTTTTTAAAGTTGTACTATTCGAATTTAAATACTCCTTTTAAAATAAAAGCGTTAATTTCCTTCTTGTTAAACTATTTAAATAGTTCGTTTATAATTATAATTTTTCCTTTTTTTTAAAGCTAAATTGTTAGGTTATAATCAGTTTGTTTTTTCGCTATTATATACGCTATTATAAAGGTAACTCCTTTAGTTATAGTAATATTAGTATTAAGGGTTTGGATTTTGGGCTTGTTCTTAAAGCTGGGAGGCCGTTCACGTTATTTTAGAGCTGGGGGTGCTTTTTTTAATAGTGTTTAGTTATTATTATTATTGTAGTTAGGGGTATAGTTAAGGTTATAATTAATTTTAGTATTTGGAATAATTATAGTTTTGTTTTGGTAATATAGTTTAATTGTTATAATTTGGAAATTAGTTAGTTTTCCGTTAATTTTAATTGTATAGGTTTTTCCGTTTTATATAAATAAAATGTGTAGTTTAGTTTATTTTTATACTTTCCGCTATACTTTAACTTTGCTTTAAAATAAAAGGTTAAGGGTTACAAAGGTATTTGGACTATTCTGGGTAGCGAAGGCTTTATTAACTTAATGCTTAGCTTTAGCCTTTTGCATTTTAGCTATTACTTTACGTATAGTATTTACATACATTTCGATAAATAATAATAGTAGTAATAAAAAAAATATACGTAAATAAGTTCTAAAAATAAGTAATGTAAAAACTAGTTTATTAAGGTTAGTAGTATTGTTTATTACTTTTATAGCTATTTGCAAAACTTAGTTTGGCGTTATATTAGTATTTTGTAGGTTTATTGAAATAACTTTATACGTACATTATAATAGTTCATAATAATGCTCTAGCTTGCTTATTAAATTGTAGGCTTTAATAAGGACTTTTTTAATAGTAATTGCTATTATTTTAACATTATTATAAAACTTTATTATTATAAAGTTAGTGCTAGCGTTAGTAATAATAATATTAAATAATTTAATATATATATTAATTTATATAGCTTAAATAGTATTTTAAATAGCTTTTATTATTATATTATAAAGGAATTATATTATTTAAAAAATAATTACTTTATTAATAATATAAATAGTAAGCTTTCTGTTAATATATATAATATTTATAAAAATTTAGTAATTAAAGTTAATATTATTATAAATTATAAATTAGAATTAGCTAGGTAGGCTATTATATATTTAATATTAGTAATAGAATTTTGTAATCTTTTTTATAATATTTTAGTTAAACTTATTATAGTTAGTATAAATAAATACTTTATATAAGTACTTAATTAAAGAATAATTAAATTGCTAATGTAATTAGCATAACTTAGTTTTTATTATATTATATTAAATTATAGTTTTTTTGGGTTTATTTAGTAAAAAAAATAAGTAACTTTATTTGCAAATAATTAAGTAGCTTTTTTTTTTATATATAATAATATTAAAAATATTATTAAAGTAAATGCTATATTTATTTATATTTAAAAAATAAAATAAAAATAGAGTATTTGCTTATATAACTTGGAAATTAAAAATATTAAATAGAGTTTTTATAATAATAGTGCTAAGAAAAACATTTTTAAGGTTATTACTAAATTGCACTTAATAGTTATTAGCTGTTAAAAAGTTAATTTTTATATTTAGGATTTTCTTTTATAATACTTAAACTTAATTTTTACTAGCTGTTAATATTTTAACTGCTTTTATATTAGGTATAATTTTTTAAAAAAAATTTATATTATAGTAGCTTTTAAAATGGAAAATGTACGTAGGTTTATTAAAAGTTTATTATTTAAAAATATTAATTTTTATAATAGTATAAATAATTGCTTAGTTATTTAGAATAATAGTAATTGCATTTCCGTTAATTATATAATAAAATATATAAAAGCTTTTAAATAATATATTTAAGCTTAATTCTTATTAGTTATATTAAATATTGAATTTGCTAGTGTTAGTTTTAATTTTAGCTTTAAAGCTATTAATATTAACATTTTTATAATTAATTAAAAATATTGTAAAATTGTTATTTCTACTATTATATTTTTATATATAGTATTTTTATTACTATTATTTTAGTTAGCGTTTAGAAATTGGGTGTTTTATAAACTAATAGCTTTATTTTCTATATATAAAGCATTTTTTAACGTTATTACTATTGTAACTATTATTATTACTAAAAGGTTTGAATAGTTGCTAGAATTCGCTATTATTATAGTAATTTCCTTAGTTGCTATCTTTACTACTAAATTAGTTGCTGCTTTTATACTATTAATTAACCTAGTATTGCTTGTTTTCGTTATTGTTATTAGGGTTGTAATAATAGAAATTCTAAATAATATAGTATTATTTAAGGATTTGTTTGTAGTATTATAAGTAAATACTAATTATATTTTATAAGTTGGAGGTAGCGCTTTTAAAAATAATTATTAGCTTAATAATAACTAGTATATAAACTTTAACGCTTTAGTAAGCATTAATTAATTATTTTATAAAGTTATAGTTATTCTAATAATTATTTAATAGTTTTTTATAAATTTTTTATAATTATATAATTATAATTTTAAGGTTTTTTAATAGGGTTTTATTTAGGTTAGCTACTATAATTTATTAAAAGGTAATAAACTATTATTTTTGTAAATAAAGCTATTAGTTCTTAATTATATAGAAGAATTGTTTAGTTTATTATATTATTTAATTAAAAAAAAAGCTTTTTTTAATAATATAATTATAGTAGAATTGTTTTACTTTATTTTTTAATATAGTTAAGTATATTTTATAGTATATATTTTGCAAAATTTTTGCTTTTTTGCAAAAGTTTTAAAAAATTTTAATTTTTGTATTTAGTATATTATAAAGTTTGCTATTAAACTTTTTATTATTACTATATAGTTTACTTAAATTAGTTAAAATTTTTACTATAATGTTAATTATAGGGATTTTTATACTACGCTTAAGTATAATATTTGGGATTTTCAAGGTTTTAATTTCAGGAGTTTTGGAGGTTTTAAACTAAATTGTTAAAGGATTGCTATTATTATTATTAATAACTTTTTTTTTTTTTCCTTTACTTTTTTTATTTTTATTTTTAGTAATGCTTAGGTTATAATATAATTTAAATTTATTTTTTTATATAGTAATGTATTCGCTAAGCTTTTACTTTAATTATTTAAAGAATTTGCTAGCGTTTACCAAATTATAAAGCTAGGTTAAAATAATACTATTATTATTAAAATAAATACTATAGTTATTAAAGAAATACTTAAAGGTTATATAAAAGGTTTTATTAAAATCCTTAAAAATATTCTTATTCTAATTTTAAAAGTCTTCTTTAAACTGGATAAAAAGCATTTTATTAGTAAATTTATTATTTTTATAAATATTAAGATAGTTAATTAAGTAAGTATTTAAATGTTTTAGTTTGTATTGGTTTTCGTTATTAAAGTCGAAGTTTTTGCTTTCCTAAGTAGGGTTCGTAATATTAGCAATTTTAGGGTTGTTATATAAGGTTGCTATATTGTTTTTATATTAGAATATTTTTATTTTATATAAATATAGTAATAGAAGGGTAGGTTAATAGAAGAGTTAGGTAAATAAAAGGGTTTTTTATAGTAATTAAAAGGTTGTAAGGTTACAATTGCAATTGTAATCACTTTAATTGAAATATGTAATAAACGTAAGTAACTAATTATAGCAAAGTATACCTTCTCTTTAATTGCCTTTAAGGCTTTCGTTTTGCTATTTCCCTTAAGGGTTTTACGTGCTTAGAAGAAGCTCGTTCGCGCGCGTTGTTGCAATGCTATTAGGGCTTTCTATATGTAGGTAGTGCCCTTCCCGTATCGAAATGCATACTGCTTCCTATCCAACAATTATAATTATTTAATAGTAAATTATAATTGTTGCTACTACTAGATTTTTATTACTTTATAATCGAACTGTATTAAATTAACTACTAATTAATATTAAATTAACAAGGTTAATTACGTTAGTTAACAACTATTGCAATAAGTAGTTTGGTTAGCTACGTAGTGGTAGCTAGTGGGTTGTGTGGTAGTTGCATTGATTTATCTTGTTCTTCGTAAGAAGAAGGATCCTAATTAGGTTAACAGGAAGCCTTTTGATGTGGCCAATCCATGTGGGTCCCTGTAGTCCCTGTAGTCACGTGATGGCTACCCTTTTTACCTTCTCAATGCTCTATGCCCCTCAAAGGGCCATTATTCCCACAAAAGCTTATTATTTATTTATATTACTTGCTTAATAGCTTTGTTAAATATAACTTTTTTAAAAATTATAACGAAAACGTTTTTAACTTTACTTTTAAATCCTTTATAAAACGTAAAAATAAAAATATTATTACTTTATTTTATATTAACTACTTTTTTGCAAAATGTAAAAGTGTACACGCTTACTACTTTTTTTTACTTTAAAATATTAAAACGCTCCTAGCTATACTTAAATTTATTAATTTCTTTAAAAACTTTTAAAATTTCTTTTTTAAAGTTGTTAAAGTATTTATAAACTAATATTATAAAAATTTTTTAATTTATAACGCTATTCTTTATATAATCTTTTTTAATAAATTTAAATTATATTTAAACTTTTCCTTTTAATTTTAAAACTATAAAAACAACCTTATTATAAGCTTATAAAAACTTCTTTAAATAATAAGCAAAATATAACTTGTACGTAGTAATAAAGCTTTAAAGCTTCTTCTTATTACCTCCAAAACATACTAACTAGTTAAGTTTTACTTTAAACTTATTAGCATTATATTATAATAGTATATTTTGTTAAACTCTAAATATTGCAAGCTTTTCTTTAAGCTAGGCAATTACTTCTTTTAAGTTTATTATTTTAACGAATAAGCTTATAATTAACTTTGCTACTAATATATTGCTTAATTAGAACTATACTAAATAGTTAGCTAGCAAATTGCTTTTTAAAGACAGCTTTAAAGTTTTAATAGTATTTAGCAAAGCAGCTAAAATATTTTATATTAACTATTCTTTACAAGCAACCCTTTAAAAGTTATTAATATATTATAACCTAAAGTTGTAACTTATATAAAACAAATGCTAGAGTTAGAGTTGGGTATAAAGGTGTGCTTACAAAATATACAATAGCAAATAGAGTAACAAAAGTTGTATAGCTATAACTAATACAATTGCTAAAAAATACTTTAATAACTACTAAAGTATCCTAAAAACCCTTTAGCTTACTTGCTTATATAGAAATGCTTCCTCGCGTCCCGTCACCCCAAGCACCAAGACTGTAGGAGCAGTCCCTTAATCCTATCCTACGGGATACCAGGACTAAACTAACTAGTCAATGCTCTGCCCTATCTTATTCGTCCTACAGTCCTAATATACAAAACTCCAAAATAATCCTGATTAGTCCGCCCGCCCAAGAGGGTCCCACTAGTCCCACCTGGGAGGCTGCCTGAGGCCGCACTCTGCTGCTAATCAGAACCGTGACATTTTATATTACGTTTTTTAGAAAGAGAATATAAGAGTAGAGAAAAATTTTACTATTTAGGAAATGAAAAGGCAATTTAGCTAAAGAATAGCTAATAAAGCTTTATATTAATATTTTTAAAGTTTTTATAGATAATAGAGAAAGAAAGTTAATAATTTAAATATTATAAAAAAATGCTACGTTTATTTTAATAGTAAATTTTAAAGTAATAATAACGCTTATATTATTTAAAATTATTAATAAGTAGAAAATATTTTAAAGGAAAAAAAAGATTTTTTATAAGATAATAATAGTTAATAAAATAGTATTAGATTATAATAATAGTAGAATAACTAAAAAGATACTATTGTTAAAAGTTAAAATTGTAAGTAAAATATATAATTTAGTATTTAATATTACAAATTTTGGAAAGAAGTAGGCAATTTTAAGAAAGCTTTAACTACAAACTTTTAATTTAGATATTAATTGGTTTAACAATTGTATTAAGTAGAGGATTTTGCTAGATAGATAATTAAATTAAAGTTTAATTAAAAAGAAAAGGATTATAAAAGTTCTTTTTTAATAACTTTTAGTAAAAGTAGTACTATATATAATATAAACACAACTAATAAAAGAAGAACTTAAAGAGCTTTTTAAATATAAGGAAAGCTAATTTGTAAGGAAAGTACTATTAGAGTTTTATAAGTATAATATTTTTAAAAAAAATAGTAAATAGTAGTTTATTAGTATATAAACTATAAAATTATAATATTCTACTAATAAAAAGAGCAAAACTTTACTACTATTCTATTTATTAAATTAATAAAGCGTAATAAAAAGTATTTTAAAAGTATTTTAATAAGTATTTAATATTAGGATATATTATAATATTTTACTTACTATATAATATACTTATACTTTTTATTCTTAAAAAGGATAAAAATATAATAGAAGAATATTATTTACTTTTTAATTATTAAAGTTTAAACGGTAATATAATAAAGAATTGTTATTTACTACTTTTTATTTAAAAAATAAAGGATTAGTTTAAATAAATAATAGTTTTTTTTTAATTAAACTTTACATTAGCGTTTTTATAAATTTGAATAAAATTAAGCGAAAAGTAGAAAATAGCATTTTATATATTGCTTAAGCATTATAAATTTAAGATTATGCTTTTAAGTTTAATTAACGTACTAGCGTTTTTTTAAGTATAAATAAATTATAAGTTGTAAAACTATTTTAGTAAGTTTGTAATAGCTTATATAAATAATATTTTAGTTTTTTTAATTATTAAAAAAAAGCATTAACAATATTTATACGTAGTATTTAATATTTTTAAAAAAGTATAGTTGTTAATTAACTTAAAAAAAAGTATATTTTA
Source organism: Lasiosphaeriaceae sp. G1095 (assembly GCA_027569635.1). Taxonomy (NCBI): domain Eukaryota; kingdom Fungi; phylum Ascomycota; class Sordariomycetes; order Sordariales; family Lasiosphaeriaceae; species Lasiosphaeriaceae sp. G1095. The sequence goes on from JAPDFK010000169.1 coordinate 46,380, forward strand.
TTAAAAGTTAATAAATTTTTTAGAATTTACAATTTTAGTTAGAGAGATTTGGATATAAAAAGAAAAAATATAAGTAATAATTAACTAGCTAGTACTTATAATAGTAATTAAAATTAAAAGTTTTATAACTTACATTAATTTTTATTAATAATATATTATTAAGTTTAGTAATATTGTTAAACTATTATACGAATTATTATAAAAAAACAAAAAGTTTATATAGTTAGAAGATTGTAAAAAAGCATTTGTAAAAATTAAAAAGCATATATTTAAAGAACTTGTAATAAGGATTCTAAACTTATATAAGTCTTTTGAAGTAAAAACGGATGCTTTGGATTAGGCAATTAAAAGTTAATTTAATTAGTAAAATAATGAAGGATGGTTATATTTAATAGCGTTCTTTTTGCACGTATTGAAAGGATTGGAATTTAAATATTCTATTTATAATAAGGAATTAATAGCGATTATTTAAGCTTTTAAAGAATGGAAGCTATAACTAAATAGTATTATATACTTAGTGTAGGTGTATATTAATTATAAAAATTTTACGTACTTTATAATACTTAGAAATTTAAGCTTCTAATAAATAAAATAGGTAAAATTTTTATTATAATTCAATTTTAAAATTAACTATATTAAGGGCTTGGAGAATATAAAGGCGGATACGTTAAGTAAGAGGGTGGACTAAAAGAAATAAGAAAATCCTTAGTTTATAGCCTTGCTTAAAGTAAAACTAAATAGTACTTTAGAATACTTTATTAAAGAATATTTTAATATTAACTTAATAATGTATACAGAGCTTTTTAAATAATAGAAGAAGAAGATTATTATAGCTTAATAAAAAGCTAAACTGTATAAATAAAGTAGTTTTAAAGAAAATGGAATAATCTTTTAGAATAGAAAGCTTTAAGTACTAGAACTGTTATAAAACGAGTTAGTTTAGAAGGTTTATAGTTTACTAGTAGAAGGATATTGGGGGGTTATATAAATAACAGTTGAAATTAGGAGGCGATTTAGTATAAAATATCTTTATTTTATATAAATATAATAATAAAAGGATAGGTTAATAAAAGGGTTAGGTAAATAAAAAAGGTTTTTATAATAATTAAGAGATTGTAAAGCTATAATTGTAATTACAATCACTTTAATCAAAATGCATAATAGACGCAAGTAGTTAATTATAATAAAGTATACCTTCCCTTTAACTACCCTTAAAGCTTTCGTTTTACTATTTCCCTTAAAAGTTTTACGTACCTAAAAAAAGCTCGCTTGCACGTGCTATTATAATGCCGTTAAAGCTTTTTATATATAAGTAGTACCCTTCCTATATTGAAATGCATACCACTTCCTATCTAATAATTATAATTACTCAATAATAAATCATAATTACTATTATTACCGAATCCTTACTACTCTATAATCGAACTATATCAGGTTAACTACTAATTAATATTAAATTAACAGGGTTAATTATATTAGTTAATAACTATCGCAAGAAGTAGTTTAGTTAGCTATATAGTAGTAGCCAGTAGATTATATAGTAATTACATTAATTTATCTTATTAAGGGAAGAAGAAGGATCCTAACTAAGTTAATAGGAAGCCTTTTAATATAGCTGATCTATATGGGTCCCTATAGTCCCTATAGTCACGTAATAGCTACTTCTTTTACCTTCTCAATGCTCTATGCCCCTCAAAGGGCCATTATTCCCACAACATTACAAGACAACCTAAAAGATAAGTCGTTGTTGACCTGTTGACTTCTCACAATTCATTTGCACAATTCTTAAGGGGAATGGTGTATTATCTCCAGCTTTATAGACAAATAATCATTTTTCACTTTGGTACACATTGGTTAGAAATGGAGAAAGGTGGTAGGCAGTTTCATAGGAATCTATGTAAAACACATACGTCCGGTTCCCAAAGGCAAGATGTGTGCGCGTGCATATAGGTAGTAAGGTTTACATTACAACCAACCAACCGCAAAACCAAAGGGAAGAACAGACAGACACAGACCAGACAACGGAAAAAAACTCAATCTCACTCACTCGCCTGCCTGCCAACAGATTTCTTCTTCATTCTGCCCCCTCCCCCCCGGCTATATTATTTAAATAAAACACGCAGCTATGCAATAATGACTTACTGGCTGGCTTTACTCGTCGGTAACAGCTGCGAACTTGTCGAGCATCTTCTGCTGTATCCCCTCGTACTGCATTGGTTGTTAGCAATAGTCCCCGAGCGGTACCTCGAGCATAAAGTACTTACCGTCTTGACAATCTTCTCTTCGCCTTGGGCCGGGTCCTCAAACTTGAGGTTTCGCAGATCACTTTGCAGCTCCAGAGTGGCCTCGCGCACCTTGGCCCAGGACAGGCCTTGGGCAATCGCCTTTTGCGCCTCATCGTGAAATCCAATCATGAGTCTCATCATCCACTCCGTCTTGTACATGGGGCAGAACTGGTCATAATCCGAGTAACCGTTCTGCTGCAGGAAGTCCTCCTTGAGCAGCGTAGCCATATCAAGAGTGATCTTGTCCGGGTCTGACAGCGCCGATTTGCCGACCAGCTGGACAACCTGGTCAAGCTCCTCGCTGTCCGAGAGGAGCGCACGGATACGGTCACGGAGCCTCGGGAACTCGGGGGCTTCCTTCTCATACCACTTGTCTAGGATCATGTTGTATTTGCTGTAGCTGACCGACGTGTTGATGGACGGGAAGTGCTTGCGCTGTGCGAGCTTCTTGTCCAAACCCCAGAAGACCTGCACAATACCGAGCGTGGCCGACGTCACGGGATCCGAAAAATCACCACCGGGGGGGGAAACGGCGGCGACGATGCTGACACTGCCATCACGAGCGGGGCTGCCCAGAGCCTGGACCTTGCCAGCACGCTCGTAAAAGGAGGCCAACTTGGCGCTGAGATAGGCGGGGAAACCCTGATCAGCGGGCATTTCTCCAAGACGACCCGAGATTTCTCTCAGAGCCTCGGCCCAGCGCGACGACGAGTCAGCCATCATGGCGACGTTCATGCCTTGATCTCTGAAGTACTCGGCGACAGTGATGCCCGTGTAGATAGAGGCCTCACGCGCGGCGACGGGCATGTTGGAAGTGTTGGCGATAAGCGTGGTGCGCTTCATGATGGGCTCGTCGCGGCCATCAACCTTGATGGTGAGCTTGGGGAAATCCTCCAAGACTTCGGCCATCTCGTTACCGCGCTCGCCGCATCCGACATAAACGATCACGTCGCTGTTGGAGAACTTGGAGACGGACTGACTGATGACCGTCTTGCCGCAACCGAAAGCACCGGGAATGCAAACCGTGCCGCCCTGAACGCAAGGATACAGGGCGTCGAGCACGCGCTGGCCGACAAGGAAGGGATCGTTGGCAGAGTGCTTCTCGGTCGAGGGGCGCGGTACTCGCACCGGCCAGGTCTGCATCATGCCGTACTCGGTCTTCTTGCCATCGAACTCGACCTCGAGGATCTTCTCGTCAACGGTGTAGCTGCCTTTGCCAGCAATTTTGGTGATGGTGCCGCGAGCCCGAGGAGGGAACAGGATCTTGTGGACGGAAACGAACGAGTTCTCAAAGACGGTTCCCCAGACATCGCCTCCCGCGATGTGGTCGCCAACCTTCAGCGTCGGTGTGAATTCCCACTGCTTTGTGCGGTCGAGGGAGGGCACCGAGATGCCTCGCGGGATGTAGATGCTCCCAGAAACTTCGGCAATCTTCGCAAGAGGTCGCTGGATACCGTCGTAAATGTTGTTCAGGAGGCCGGGGCCGAGTTCGACAGATAGGGGCTTGCCAGTGCGTTGTACGGGATCGCCAACCTTGACGCCGGCTACGGAGCGCTCACGGTTAGCAAGTGAGTGGGGAAGCTGGTGCGGGATGTTGTAGCCTACCAGTCTCTTCGTACACCTGGACAGTTGCTTGGTCGCCATTGATACGAATGACTTCGCCGACGAGCTGGTCGTGGCCAACTTTCACCTATATTCCAGCGGGTTAGCTTACGACAACATTTGGGCGTGGAGGCAGACGTCTCAGCAATCGTGGGGTGGAGCTCGTACCAACTCATACATAGCAACGCCGATCATGTCCTCGGCGACAACGACGGGCCTTTTTCGGGTCATATTAGCTAGGCGCCGGGCTGAAAATAGGGAGGTTGATCAATCTAGACTGACCCAGACACAGAGTAGATCTTGCCTGTAGACAGTCGTCAGCCACTCAGTTCACAGTCAATGGGGGAAAGACACCCCTGAGTAGATAGCCAAGTTTGGGAGAGTTGTTGTGCATACCGGTGTGGGAGTTCTCCCTTTCGGTCTCCGTTTGTGACTGTGGTGGCCATCTCTGTCAGCTTCCTATCTCCCCGCTATAGCAGCAGCAAGGGGGCTCCCAAAGTTGAGGGAATTGGGACAGCTCTCTGTCGGTAGGAAGGCCAAGCTTACGGGAGCAGCCATCTTAGGCGAGGGAATTGGGGCCGTCGCGGGATTCGCAAGTACAGGTGGGGGAACAAGAGCGGTGGCAGCAGGTATAGGAATATACACAAGGGGCTCAGAGTCGAGCGGGGCGGATAGGTCGAGCTGCGGTGTTGGTGGTGATGGTGGTGGAAGCGGGAGGTTTGCAGCTTGAGCTTGTTCTTGTTGGAGGGCCGCCACTAATGGGGCAAGCTCCAGTGGCTCCAAGGCCTTGGGCTGGACGGGCGGCTGGTCCAGGGCTGTCGGGGCGGCGCCAGCCGATGATGCAGTGGAGGAGGTGCAGGCGGCAGCTGAGACAGCGGCAGGCACTGGCACTGCTGGCACTGGCAAGACTTGCACCTCCAACGACGACCTTGCTTGCAGCTGGTTGCTCCTGCCAGGCCCAGCTCCTCCTCGAACCAACAGGTCAACGAGCGACAGCCGCGCCTTCAATCGGGGCCGCAATCCTACGTGCATATAAATGCGGGACACGAAACCGCCTCGCAATGGCACCCAAACGCACGCGACAGCGGACTGAAGACTAACAAATGGCAAGTTGTTTTTTTCTTGTTGTTGAGTTGTGATTGCGAAGGAGGGAAGCGCGGTAACCAGTTCAGACTGTTCAACAGTGACCTTCCATGCTGTTGGCGCTCGTCACTCAGCCAGCCGCCTGTCCATACACACAGACCCGCTCAGAACAGGCTGGAGGAAGAGCAACAGCAGGGGTGACAAACACATCCAGGTGTGCTTATTCCCATCGATAACGCGTCAACAATGATGACAACCTACTTGGCCAGCCGTGTCTTATTATTGCACTCTACGCGGGCTGCATCCATCTCAGTCAGTAGTCACCTTCTATATACAGTAGCAGCAAACAATCTCACTTCACAAACACATCAAGTTCAACTCCCCAAGTGTCTTGCTCAGAGCTGAAAACATCAGCTTCAAAGCAAAGTGAATATTGTCTAAATGGATATTATCTGCGAGTTCAAAGTAAAAACGCCAACTGGCATCGAGTGCCATTGGGCTTTTTGCCTTTTTTTTTGAAAAAAAAAAGAAAGAAAAAAAAAAAGAACAAAGTTCCAGGTTGCCTCGCATCTGTCCGGCCCCTTACCCAGGTTCTAAACAGCCCTCGCAACCTGCTGCCCCTACGCCTTAAACGCCTCCCCTAGAAGAGTCCCCTTCCCATGTGAACTTATATACATCCCCTCCTCTTCTTTGGTCAGAGAGCGAGGCAATTCTGGGTGGTGGCCGGTGTCTTTTTTTATGGACAGTCGACAACCTGGCCAGCCAGTCAGTCAGACCTCCCTCCCTTCACCGAGTTCACCCATTGACACAACTGGCCTCGGGTTGCCAACCTGTGATCAGCTCTCTCTTCTCCCTCCGAGTTCGTCAAAGAGGACCTCCTTTCACCCCCAAGTCCCGCCTTCGGAAATGGGTTGCTCTCGCCCAGAAACGCCGCCAAAGGAGGAAGATATGTAAAACCCGGCAGCGAAAGTGACCATGTCTCTGTGTCATGTGAATAAGAGAAAAAAAATGATAGCGGAAAAACCAGCAGTACGCTTTTTACCTCTCGAATGAACCTGCCTCCCGCCTTGTCACCGACCTCCACCGTTTTGATGCAATAATATATAAAATAAGGGCCGAGCCGACGTTCGTCATGTTGGGGCAGAAAAAAAACCTGATCCAAATGAAGGCACCGAAAATTAAACGCTAGATAACCGCCGCCACCGTTACCGCCATCGTAGAAGAGCAATGCTGCGAACCATGTTGATGTTGTTGCTGCAGACCAAACCTCAGTAAAAGAACTAGTTGAGAAATCCTTTACACGCTGCCGTCCCGCACAAGCAGGGGATGCGGTCCAAGCTACCGATCTCGCGCTCGAATTTGTAGTCGTATGTCAACTCCTCATCTGTGGCATGTTAGTCAGCCGATCGACATCCCGAGTCAGCCCACAGGAACATAAACTTACTCTGCGCAATATCTCGGAGAGCATAGATAACAATCCGCTTGCTGCCCTCCACCTTGATAATCTTGGCCGTGCAATTGGGCATGCAGCTGTGGTTGATAAAGCGCGCAATGCCTCCCTTCTTCGTCGCGTCGATGACAGTGTTGTCGTCAATACGGAAGAGGTAGCTGCTGCCGATGCCGCTCTTCAGGTACCGGTTCTCGCGGAGCTCCGCAATTTGCTGCCGGACTTCCTCGCCAACATACTCGATAATCATGTCGTCCTTTGGAATGTTCTCCATGGCGTACAGACCCCAGTTGTGGATGGCCGAACGGGCAAATTTGACAGGCTTCTTTCGCTTCTTGAGCTGGTTGAACCGCAAGACATCCGAATCCTGTCCGAGCGTCTTCCTCTGATCGTTGAGATCGGCAACAAAGCGACGGTTATTGACACGATTGGCGCGAGAATTGCCCTTCGCCACGAGGCTTTCCGCGGCGAGCCTGGCAGCTTCCGCAGCGGCGGCCACCGCCGAGTCTTTCCCGCTCTTTCCGGCATGCGCCTGGCGTTCCTCCCTGGCCTTCTTGACCTTGATGTGATGCGGGAGGTACTTGGACTTCTCTGAGTTGAGAATTTTCTTCACGCCTTCCGTCCTGGCGCAGCCAGTAGGGTTTGGCACATAGTAGCCCTGTATGCTAACTGGTTTCTCAGCCGACCCGTCGGACGAGTTTAGTTCTCGGATGCGGTCTCGTTTCCACAACCACAGCTCAGGTTCCTTCATCCTGCTGGGGCCAAACCTCCTCCGAAGTGTGTTGAAGTCCGGATAGTCGTGCTCGTCGAGCGACAGCTTCTGCAAGGCCGCCACATCAAGGCTGAAATCTGGCGGAAGAACAAGAGCCGAGACTTGTTCTGAAGGGTATAGGTTGATGTCTAAATCAGGCTTGCCCTCGTCCGGAATCTCTTCCACCTCAGCTTGCTTAATGGGTACAGGCTCGACTTCCAGTATAGGCTCAATCTCATGGGCTTCTTCTTGAGGCGGCAGCGCCTCCTCCTCGAGTATCTCATGTTGTTGTTGCTGTCTTTTCAGAGCCTCCCGTTCTTCGAAGATCTGCTTCTTGGACTTCTTTTTCGCCTTGACAGGTTTCTTCTTGCCCTTAGCCCCCTCCTGAGGGGCCGGTGTAGGCATCCGAGAGCTGTCGGTGTCCTTGTCATCACCCGGTTCAGCATCAGGGAGGATGATATCCTCCGGCGAAGCTTCTTTGGGAAACTCGGTTTCGATGTGGTTAATGGCCACGCCGAAAAGTTCCTCGTCCGTCTTCTTCTGCCGTTTGATGGCTGTCTCCACTGGAAGATCCAGCTTTCTCTTCTTTGGCAGCACCCCATCATTAAGTGCAAAGCTGGCCTCTGTCATGGAGTCGTCCTCGACGGCGCCCCATGATCCGTAGTCCTCCTTGGCTACATCGTCATCCGTGCTCATCCGGCTCCGAGGCCGAGATTCGGGTTCTTCCGTATCTCTTGCCAGAGAATCCCTGTTTTCGGACTCATCTTCAGACTCGTCATCGCTATCGTACCTGAGGCGATAGTGTAGAGACCGGAACGCTTGGCGCTTCGCTGGCGCCCGCTGGCGTGCAAAGGGGTCATTAAAACCATGTTTGCGCGTGTTCAGCCCCGGGTTCTTCACTTTGCGAATACGAGGTAAGGAAGTCACATCCAGACGACCGGTCCGTCTTTCGATGGGATCAGCCCTCGAGTTTGGCGTGCTGACTGGCGACTTGTCTTCGAAATCGTCGAAGCCGGCCGGAGGAAGCCTCGAACCATGAGGATCATCAATGTTCAGCCTGCGGCGCTTCGCGGCATGATTGGCAGGATCGAGAAACTCGAACAGGGCAGGGGCCGCGACTTTGGCTCGGATATGTTTGAGTAGGTGTTCGGTCATTTCCCGACGCACCACCTCCACCGCTTCCATGACTGGATCAAAGTTCTTGGCTCTCTGTTTTTTTTCTTCTTCCAGATCTGCTTCCTCCTCGCGCCGCCGCCGCTCTTTCTCGTCCCGCTGTCGAAGTTCGGCAGGGGGCGGTCGTACGGAGGCAACGCTCTGTCGTCGGATCTCAGCAGGCGTATGTGTTACACCCTTGCCCGAGTTTCCGTTGAGGTGCAAATCCATGATCAAGTGGTACGTGAAGAATGCGGTTCCGTCGGCAGCATTAAAGCATCGCTGTGCTTGGTCACGCCCGCTTGGAGAATCGCGAAAGAAGAGGTAGTAACCGGTCTTGTCCGCTCGTATGTCCTCAATCATGTAGGTCTTGAGTCGCTTCTTCATGTGAGCCACGGTTGAGTGCATGACAGGAACATGCTCGTGCGCCACAAAAATGTATGGCTCGGATTTTATTTGGCTCTTGATCGGCTCGGGCTCGATAAACGGGTGAATTCGAGGTTTTGTCGGGATCCACGGCACTTCGACGGCGCCTGGAGGGACAATGGGCCAAACTATCCCAGGGACCATAAGGGCACGGTGTGCTGCTGGTCCTTTTGGTGCTGTCGGAGGGGGTCCTGGCAGGATCTCTTTGGATCTTGGGCCGGTAGGAATCCTGGGGGCCACCGCGGGCGGTTGGGATCTGTCCCTGCCTTTCTTAATTGCCTCCTCCAACATGCGCGAGCTTTTGCGACCCTCGGGATCAAACTCAACCCGGACTGGGCTAGCCTCTATCCTTTTTCCATGCATCGCTCGAAGTGCACGTTTTGCAGCGTCATGCGCGGTGATGGGAGCAGGTCGCGACCGACTTGGCTTCGAGTCCTTGTACCGGAAGGTAGCAAACCCGAGATAGCTCCCAGTATCGGGGTGCATCTTGTTGCTGCTCTCTGCCACATCGCCGAAGGAAGCGAATATGGTTGTAACCTTGGAGAAGGTAATCAAAGGATTGAAGCCGGTCACGACGATCTGGGTCGGGGGGCCAGGACCACAGGACGTTTTCGGGTCATACTTGTAGGGCTTGAGGCTATAGGGCGAATGGCGTAATCTCGCCCTCGGGAGATGGAAGTCGACATTGATGTAGTTCAACCTCCCGCCTTTGGCTAGGCGGGGGTCTGAGGGGGGAGCGTCATCTTCATCGTCCTGTGCACGATATTAGCCAAATACTTCACAGCAAAGATGACGCCCCCCCTCCCTTAACTCAAGATTATCAGATGTACATACCAAGCCAAACTCCTTGTACAACGGTTTTGCCTTTCTCTTGTCGACGCTCGAGAGGGTATGATCTAGAAGAGGGTCATATGTGCACTTGACACACTTGACGGATTGACCTGGATCTCGAGGCGGTACGCGTTCGATAACGTCGAGTGAGGAATGGGCGGCGGTGGGGGTATCATGAGCAAGTCCGTTGGTTCTCGGTGTGGATGCATCACGTCTGTCGACATGTTGAGGGGTGCTCGATTGCGCCTTGGCAGGGGCCGAAGGATACGGGGTTGAGGAAGGAGACTCGATCGAAGTGAGAGGTGTGAAATGACTGTGTGAGTTTCTTACTGCGGCAGCAGCGTTGTTATGTCGCCGGGCGGATGTGCTAAAGACAGATGAGCTCGAGCTGGCGTGAGAGCTGGCCGAGCCGACAGTGTTGAGCGTGTCGCCCGAAAGCGACTCGGTATCATCAGCAGGCGGCGGCGGCGGAGGAGGAGGAGGAGGAGGAGGTAGTGGTGGTTGTGGTTGTTGCGATGCCTCAGCGACGATGCCGTTCGGGTGTGATTTCGAGGTGAGGCCAGGGTGAGGAGAGTGAGGATGGGGGCTGGGGCCAGGGCGATGGGCCCCGTCGTCTGCTGCTCGAGAGGCCGCGGGGCCTAGGGGAGTGCGGCGACCATTGGAGATGTCAGATAGCTGTGTAGAAGACGGCGATTCTTGGGCTCGCATTCGTGCCCTCTCGCGCTCCTGTGCTCTGTCCCTAGCAGCCCGCGGCGCGGCAGGGAAGAACTGGGCGAAACTCGCACCGGCACCTGAAGGCCGAGTCATTGCGAGAATGAGTGACGTCTACCGCTCCCGCCGTCCTCCAACCATCATATGCCGTGGCGGCGATGCTGCGAGAGACCATGCATGTGTGACGATGGCTCTTCGTTGCGACGTGGTTGGGAAAAATTACGCGCGCATACGGCGACGACGTCCACGCGACAATCTTTTGCCGGCCGTGGCGGGCCACACAGGGATTGGGATGTGGATTGGGATTGTGATTTGGGCCCTGGATTGAGGGACGCTTCTGGGCTCGCTGCCGTGCAAAAAAAAAGGAGCAGAGACCTTGGAAATGGCTTGAGGGGAGAGTTCGCACGGGCAAGTGACGCGGATTGCTTTTCGGGAAAAGGTTTGGATTGGGCACAGGGCGGACGGGGTCTGAGGTTGAAAGTTTGGCCTTCAGGGAGTGTGCCATGAAGCACGGTAATGAATTCGCGAGCAACAGGCTCTGCACTAAGCCTAAACCGGCATTGACATTTCTTGGTTCCAGCCAATCCAGCCACTGCCAAGCGGGTGTGACCCCTGGCGTTGAAGAATGTGGCGGCAAAGTGTGGCTTGATTCATGCACGATGGGCGATTTTCGTCCAGATTTGGGAGCAGCTGAAGCGCGTGCCTGATTGGCTAGCTTCCTTCCATCCCTCCAACGCCTGAAAGTCTTTGTCACTCGAAATGGCATATATTGTTCACCCCCTTCAATATGGTGGACTTTAACAATACTGCGATTTGTAAAAAGAATTTATAAAAAAAAAATTGGTCTTTTTTGGATGACCTCGTTATTGTTTCAACTCAAATTTTTCTTTAATCATTTCAATAGATTGTAATAAAAAGAATGCGTTAAAGGCATGGGGTTTTGTGGCGGGTGCCTAAACATTTCTGAAGAAAAAAAAAAAGAGGCGGTTGGTGAGGTGTCGTGGACTAATGACCCACCCTCCCCATTTCCCCAGATTTCTCTTTTCCCCCTTTCTCTCCTTTATCGTGACTGGTTTGCCACTATTCCAGCATTTCTCCATGTTCCAACTGTTATTTACCTATTGATTAGGCTTTTGACTTTTTTACTTTTCAGGCGATGGGCGGCGATGCTGCTTGAAAGTCTAAGAGGCGTCCACAACGCCTTTTAGTTAACTCGTAATATTTGTCTCACCTGCTGTACAGTGTCCATGTTCCAACCATTATTTTTTACATCCATAAACATCTCGTTTTATTTCTTATGAGGGGAGAACAATGCTCTAAGAAAAGAGTTATCCACGACGGCGCCCATAAGCTGACTTGGAATTTCTTTCATTCAGGGCCTCGTCTCCTTCAACCTCTCTTTAAGCTGAACATATTTCACAGTACACCTCTTTTCACCTTACGAAAATCTCAAAGCTTGGGGCAAGAAAGGAAACAGATTGATATGAGTGATATTTTGCTTCAAGACAATATATTAGAGAGGTTTGTTAGGCGAGCAGACAATAACTACCCATGTGTAGAAAATCAACACCAAGAGAGGTAGGTAAGTAGTTGATCAACCCCTGCCAGCAAACCTCCTTAGCAAACGCGAAAGCCCCGTCCTCTGATTTCCCTCCTCCTCGACATAGCTATCCTTGACAACACTGAGAAACACCCTCTCCAGCGTCGGGGCACCAATCGAGTAGTCCTGCAACCCCAAGTGGTCCCTGTGCTCCTCAAGAAGGGCGATGAGACGGCTGACACTCCTGCCGCCGCCGCCGCGACTCACATTAGCATTCCCATTCCCATTCCCGTTGTTCTCTGATGTCGATACCGTTTCTGATGAAATTATGTCTTCCTTTTCATGATGATGATGATGATGATCATCATCATCATCATCAGGCCGCCCTGCGGGAGCCATGAATGATGACGCGGCGGGCACCATAAACCTGACCTGCCCGCTGAGACTCCGCCCCTCGAACCGGACATTCTCAAACTTTTCCTTGACCCATGTCTCGACGGCGTGCATCTCCTCGTCAGATGAGTGCGGGGCCGTCTTGAGCAGCATTTGGACGTGATACATGTTGCTGTATTCCTGCCGCAGCGCCCTGGTTGTGCCAATGGCCAGCAGCTTGCCTTGGCTGAGAATGGCAGCGCGCGTGGCGAGGGCGTCGGCCTCCTCCATCGAGTGCGTGGTGAGCAGCAGGGACCTGCCGGGGACGGCGAAGATCTCGCTGCGGATGATGTCCCACATGACGCGTTTGGCGGCGGCGTCCATGGAGCTGCTCGGCTCGTCCAGGACAAGGATGGTTGGGTTGCCCATGAGGGCGATGGCGAGGCTCATCTTGCGGCGGTTGCCCCCGGATAGCTTGGCAGCCTGTTTGTCGGCGTGTTCGGTGAGCCCGACGCGCGCCATGGCCGTCTCGACGTTGTATTTCAGGTCGGCGGCGGGCACGCCCTTGATCTGGGCATAAAAGACCAGGTGTTGGCGTGCCGTCAGGAGATCGGGCGCATCGAACTGGGGACATACACCAATAACCTGCTGGGCTTGACGCGGGTGCCGGGTCACTGAGATGTTGTCAAGATATATCTCGCCGCGGGACGGACGCAGCTCGCCCCGGACCATGTTGACGACGGTAGTCTTACCGGCGCCGTTGGGACCAAGAAGAGCGAGGATCTCGCCTTGTCCGAGCCCGAGGGATACGTCGTCCACTGCGGCAATGCCGTTGAAGGACTTGGAGACGTGTACCATGCGGAGGAGATCCTTCCCTTCGGATGCTAACTGCTGATGTTCGACGCGAGTTGTTTCTTTATCAACGCCAGCGCCAAGGACGGCACCGGAAGACGAAGAAGGGTATGCTTTTCCTTCATCGACTTCATCTACCTCCTCAGCTCCCTTTGCGCCGAGATGGCCACGGTTACTTGGCCAGTGAAACAACATGGAGAAGGACAGGTCACTGTCAAGCCATACGAGCAGCGTGCCCAAGGCGACGACTTGTATGAGGAGGTATACTATTGGGAAGCCGTAGCCAAACCAAGACCCGGGCGATGGAACGCCGCCATCGTCGCGGCAGCCAAGCTGGAACATGTTGAGTCCAACAGCCATCCCTCGAACGACGCTGCCAATGGGAAATAGCAGGCCGACCGTGTATGATACGATATCCGCATTTCGTTGAGCATTGACTGGATCGCTCTGGACACTCGGGATCTATAGAATATGCGTCAGCCACTTTACCATGGAAAATAATAATCAGAGTGTGATTGGACTTACAATGTACGCCAGCGCTACTACAAAAAAGCTAACAATGCCGAGGCCCAGCGTCAAAAGAAACGAGGAAAGCTGCGACGGGGCGCGGATTGAGATGATATAGCCGATGAAGATGCCCGAAATGCCATGAAGGAGGCATATTGGAAACATATATGCCGGCCCGAACCAAGATGGGAACTGCCGGCTGATGGTAATTGTGTATGCAGTCGAGACAGCCAGCACAAATAACATGTCAAAGAGGAAGTAAGCCGTCCACATGGGAAGTGGCCTGACGCCGTTGGAGCACTGCAGAGCCCTGATTTTGTTTACCTTTTCAAATGCCGGGTAGAGGGCGAAAAATGCGGGATATACAGTGAGAATCAGGGCGGCGTACTTGAAATCTTGTGTCAGCCCGACGTCCCAGCATGTCAAAAACAGATACTTACAAGAATGTAGGTAGAGGTATCGAAACTGGCATAGTTCTAGAAGCATGGGTTAATTAAGTTCTTGGATCGAGGAGAATTGTGACGTACGATGTAGGATATATAGGTGTACGCAAGCGAGACAGCCATCTTAACGCCACTGCGTATCGAGGCATAAATGTTGAGTAACGCCAAAATTGAAGTTATCCCGGCCTGTGAGTTCATCACGATAGTTGGCGCATGAGTCTCGTCCCCCATGTAGAGCCCGCCTTGTGTCCATTTTGGCGGAATTCCACGAACATGTGTTTGAAAGCTGTCATAGTCGTTCTGGATTACCCAGTCGGCGTTAAAACTCTCAACGTAATAACCCTTGCTTATGGGAAAGCTGCCGTTCATAACGTTCCGGAGAGCCGGGACCGCGGAGGGAGGACCAAAAGGATACCCTAGTGGGTAACTTCCGTTTGGGGAGTTAAAAAACGAGATTGCAGAAGCACGATTGTCCAAGTAGGAAGATGATTGACTTGTTATCTGGCAGGATGGGCGTTGAAAGTCCGAGGCTACAAAGGTGTTGATAGCTGGCATGCAGGCTATGGGTAGGGCGAGTGCAAGAAACGCGGCTGGCCAGTATCGAGGCAAGACTTTGAAGCGTTTCATCATGAGGAACTTGACTTGCTGGAAAAAGGTGGTCGTCTTGCCGGAACTGAGCTGACCGGGAGCCACAGCTGCCTTTGGGTCTCCATGGTTAGATGTTTCTTGAGCGGTAGGAACATCCGCCTGGGCTACCTGCAGGAAGACATCCTCAATCGTTGGGCCGGCAATTTGGACCTCAGAGTGGCCCGCTGCCTCCAGGTGAGCGACAATCTGTGATGCCGATCTTGAGTCTAGAGTCCTGAAAATGACCTGGTCTTGATGTATTACTCGTGGCGAATCAATGCCGGGAGCATCTGCTGCGTCCTTGCTGGCATAGACCCGATAGCCTCCTCCAAAGCCGTTTTTGAGCTCGATTTGGGAGCCTTGACACTTGATCTGGCCTTTGGATAGAATCACTATATGGTCTGCCAGCACTTCACCTTCGTCAAGAAAGTGGGTGGTAAACACCATCGATCTCTTTGAGCGTTCTGCCAGGATAATGTTCCAGATAGCGCGGCGTGAGATGGGGTCCTGGAATAACAAATTATTAGTCGTTTTGTCTCACTAGGGTACCGGGTGAGGATCAAGGATATTCACCAATCCAGAGGTTACTTCGTCCATCAGGCAGATCGTGGTCCCGCCCGCAAACATACAGGCAAGCTGAAGTTTTCTCTTTTGCCCGCCACTCAACGTGCCAGCCTGGCTGTGTATCTTTGGGGTCAGATCGCACGCAGCAATGAGCTCGTGCAGGGCGTTCAGGTCTTCTTTCCCGCCTTTCATTTTGCTCCAGAATTCGACGTGCTCAAGAACTGTGAGTCGGCCGAACAGGACATTTCTCTGGGGGCAAACACCTGTCATAGATGTTATTCCTAGCCGAGAAATATACCTACCCAAATATAGAGACAAACAAACCTAACTGAGAAGGCCCGGCGTTGATAAGCATGGTTCCAGCCGTCTGAGTCTGAATTCCGGACAACAAGTCCAGAGTCGTTGACTTTCCAGCCCCGTTTACCCCGAGTAGACATAGAACCTGGCGCTTTCGGGCAATGAGGTCCACACCGTTCAGTGCCTTGAACCCATTCAAGGTATTGCCGAAACCGAGGAAATTCTTGTGCCATGTTGTCGGGTACACCTTTGTCAGCTCCGTGGTCTGGATAGCAACTGCAGAATCCTCCTCTGTTTCTTCGGTCTTGGTCATTGTCCTTCCCTTGAAATTGAGGCCGTGAAGTTGACTCTCAGCAATGATGGCAAGAACCGGATAGAACAGGATTTGGATAACTAATAGCACCCAAAAGGTAGAGACTGAAACGAAATATGTTTGACCGTTCTCCAAATCTTGGAGACTGGTTCTTTTTATGTCGACGGGGACGTTGAAAAGGGCGAACCTCGCCATCTGTGTCGGCTCTGTCAGGATATGGATCAAGAAAGCTAGTAATTAGGGCGGGTAGGAGGCCTACATGGGAAAGGGCGTAGATGTAATTCATCGAAGGGAAGAATAATGACAATGGGATGACCTGGCTTGAGGTGACTCTTTTGGGTAGCGACAGGGCGGCTCCTCCTGCCAGGCAGCAAAAGCATATAGCAACAAATATGCTGGATATCCTTCGCTTCTTGAAAAAGGCAGCAGCAAAGACGCTGGCGTTGAGGAAGGCGAGGCCGCAGAAAAGCTGCCAGAAGATTGGTATTGCGGCATTGGTGTCGGGGAAAAGGAGCTTCCAGTATACTGCCAACACGTTGGTAAGCCTCAAAGCTGAAGCAGCTAGTGCTATAATGGGAGTAAGAAAGAGGAAACTTACGACATCCAAAGATCAACCAACTAGGAAAGTAGACGATGCTAAAGGCAATGATATTGCTCAACACTCGCGCAGAAGCACTGCCACCCATAGCATCAACCAACTCGGAGAGACCGCAGTCCCTTTCCGTAGTGATCACGTTGGTCACATGGTATAGCCCTGGGAGAACACTGAGAAAAAAGACAATGTGGAGGGTGCTGATAACAGCCCTTCCATACCCCTCTTTCTTGGCCCTGTCCTGCACCTCGCGCACAATAGAGCTAAAAGCGTATGCGTCCGGAACCTCTGTCGAGTTTGTGATGGCGTTTTGGATTGCCAGCTGGGTAGGTGCCCAGTATATCTGGTAAGCGTTGGAGTCCGAGTTGGAATCCCAGGGCCGAGAATACCGGACTGGGTCGAATTGAAGCGTATAGTTCCACGTTTGGTTGAGTCCGACATTTGACAGGGGCGAGTCGTTGAAGCTGATGGTGGCATAGCAGTTGGAAACGCCGCGGAAGTTCGCAGCGCAATGCGATCGAGCATCTTTGGCGGCCTTGAACTGAGTCCACTGGCCGGGTGAAAGCGGCTGGGAAATGGACTTGATGACGGTGTCGACGTCGGGTCCGAGGCCGTCGGGCTTCACGAACACCAGTTGCTGAGAACTCGGGATGACGGCCTGGATGGGCCGGATGCGGGCGGGCGAGCTAAATCCAGAGATGCCTCTGGAAGGAGTAAAGTTGTTGATGTTTAGGGTTAACGCAAGAATCGCGATCGGGGCAACGGCTGCCAACAGGAGAGTCGAGATCCAATGCCTGGTAACGAGCAGGATGAGATTCTTCCTTACGAGGGCTTTGACTTGTCTCGTAAAGTGGCGGGACGAGAAAGTCATCTTGACGAGGGCTAACGCCACAGCAAACAAAAACAATGATGGCAAGATTGACCAGTCAGACTTGGCTGTCTAAACTGTCACCGGCTCGAGTATAAAGTCTTTTGCTTTCCAATCACCATGAAACCAAGATCAACAACAATTGGAAAAAAGAAAAATACTTAACGGGGGGGGGGAAGAGGGTTGACAGGAGAGGTAGGTAGGTATGTTGCAAAGACAAGACACATCCCCTATGCCACCAGGTTTGGTATCATTATGTTAGCATATATATATATATGCATGTTCTTGTCGGTTTGTATTTACCATCCCCTTGCTAGCTCTTCCTTTCGTGAGGCACCATGGAAGGAACAGAAGCTCCATTGTTTTTCTTGAAAGTACGGCCAAAACTAGGTAGCTGCCGTGGAGTGAACTCACTCACACCCCATATGCGGGCCGGGACGTACGCTGATCCTGCAAGGTCGACTGGGAAATTGTAATGTTTGGGGGCCGGTTCGATACGAACATCTCTCAACTCTGAGAGAGTGGTGGCTGGTGCCGCGCGTCCCCGTGTCATTGGATCGAGGCCCAAAGACAGACAGCATTTTGGGCAATCATATTTGGTGTCTGGTGCTTGGCAATCCGAAAAGGGAAGTTCAGGAGCACTTGGAACTTGGAGATTGGGTTTTTTTTTTTTCCCTGTTCAATAAGTATGCCGGCATACGTTGTATACTAGACGATCTCTCTTTCATTCGCTAGCTCTACCAGGGGGGACTTTCCTTTGTGGCTGAGCAGCGACGTTAACTTACACAATCACACCTTGACGGTCGGTTCATCATCAACAACTCGAATGAATGCGGGGGAGGAAGAGGAAGCGAGTCAACCTTGACGCCTAGCTACAGCTCATTAAGAAGATTGTCCCGGAATCCTATACCCAGCCAAAGCATATTATCAAAGTGCGACGTTGTGGATAGGTATAAGAAATTATGTACCTTGCTTGGGAAAACATGCATGAATGCATTGACACGAAGAAGAGGTCACAACGTCAATTGATCAAAAACGGGTGGGGGCTAAGATGCACAGCAGAAGCCAACAACACCGATTGATTGCTCTTTCCCGTTTCCGCGCCCCAAGTTTGGGAAAGAACCTTGAGACCTCTCAGGAAACGATCGATATCACATCCTGCTCTAAGGCTTCAAGGGAATGAGTTTTTAAAACCCCAGTTTTTGCCCATCTTAATAGACTCTTTAAATAAAAACAAAAGGGAAAACTTCAGGAGACTATAATTGACAACACCTAAGAGTTCATATCCATCATTTCAAGTTGCGAATTATATTCTTAACTTCCACAGGGAAGAAGAAGAGGACCAGGGAAAACAAGACTGTAAATATTTCCCTCGAACTCCCCATCCAAAAGAGAGAAAATAGGAACTGAAGGTAAAAAAAAATTTAAAAATAAAAATAAAAATAAAAATAAACCATTCATAAACATTAACATAGGGCAAACATCATTCATCTTAATCATTCCTGTCAAAAAAGTGAACAAAAAAAAAAAAACTGAAAAGAATTTACAACAAAAAGAAGAAAAAAACCCTTCCTCGTTAATCCCATCCCATCCCATCCCCTTTTCCAGAAGTTAGGCATCCATCACTTATCCTACCATTCCTACCTATCCACTTTGCCATTACGTATTCACTCATCCTCTTGTCCAACGCCCACGGTCCCTTGTATCAATGCGCCCAGTTCCCACGGATTAAGGGTACTCCTCCTCCGCGAGGCAACTCTACTAGTGCGCCTTTCTCTCTTCCTGATCTGTTGAGGTGGAGGCGGAGGTGGTGGTGGGCCAGCAAGTTCATCCTCTTCGTCTTCGTCATTCATCTCCTTCCCCTGTTCTGGCTGAGCACCGCTGCCCTCGGACCTAGTACTCCTCGCGGCGGCCGCCTCTTCCGCAGCCGAGGTATCGGTTCCGGTCGCTGGAGGTGCGAGACTGACTCGTGTTTGTTTTTGTTGCTGCTGTTTACCATCACCACTGCTCCCGCCTAGGCCGCCACGCGCTGCCTTCAGCTTGGCGCGCACGCGGGCCGCATCAGCTTCCCGTTCGGATGCGGCAAGCTTGGCGGCGATGGTTGCCATAGAGAGTGGGGATTGTTGTGGGGGAGGTAGAATGGTATTTCCTGTGCGTGGTAGTGGTAAACGCGAGTTCACGCGCCGTGGCGAGCGGTTGATCTGGCTGGGAGTTGGTGGGGGGAGCATGCTAGTGTTGGTATCAAGGGGTTTTGTAGAGACCGCCTCTGTTACTGCGCTGCTACTCCCAGAGCTGGTCGTCGTTGTAGAAGCATTAGAGCCAGTGTTGCTCGTGGCGGAGACAGTCCTCGTCGGCTGCTTGACTGCAGCAGTCTGGGTTTCAGCCTCGTCTTGTCGAGACTGCGGCCTACTCCTCGTTACTGTGTTGGATCGGGGGAGCTTCTTGGCGGCAGCGGTAGTAGTAGTAGTAGTAGTAGTAGTAGTAGTAGTAGGTTTCCTTGAACCGGACGAAGGCCCCTCACGGTCTTGTTGTTGCTGTCTAGTGACAGGAGACACCCGCCCACGAGTTCTGGTAGTAGTCGCGGTAGTGGCCGCTGGCTTCCTCTTGGATGAGGGTTCGTCCTCAGGCTTGACGAGCAATATACTGTCAAGTGACGACTCGGATGCAGACAGGTCTGCGGACGCAAGAGGCGAGATCTCCTCTTGCTGTTGTGACACTGGGCCCAGGGGTTGCTGAACTCTCTTCTTCTTTGGGGACTCCTGGGGCTTTTCCAAGTGAGGTGGCGGTAGAGGCGCCTCGTCCCTAAGCTCCCATGTGTTCTCCTCCAGAATGATCGTGAAGTCTCCAGCACGCTTTCGAGGGTTAAAGTTCACACCCCCTCCTTTGTTTCCTGCTGTATACGAATCACGCAGTGGAGAAAGCTGAGGGGGTTCAGGGAGTGGCGGTGAGTCCAGCATGGTGGATTGCTGAAGAATCTCCACGTTTGGTTCTTCCACATCCAGCTCGTCAACATCAATATCGTCCACAAAAATGCTAGATCCGCAGTCGCTGTCATCGTCGGGGTCATCAAGCTCTGGTGCTGGAATCAGATGCAGGCGCTCTGCTGGGCTTGGCGAGTGCATCATGCTGGGTTCCTCGACGTCCTCGGTGACAACCGGAAGACGAAGACCTAATCCCTGGGTAGTCTCCTCGACGTTCTGGACTCGTACCGGGCTCAGCCGCAGGCCCATCTTCAGCTCTTCCACGTTGACTGGCCGCCCACTGACCTGCATCCTCCTCCGCCAGCCGTCAATCAAGTGAACTGCCTCCTTCCAGCGCGTCTCCATCTTCTCCCAGCCGTCGCGCAGCCTGTGAATCTCGTCTTCCCGCACTACCACCTCTTCAATGGGCACAAACGAAGGATTTGTCAGGATGGTACGCAGGTGGCTGAGGATACTCTCGATCTCGGCCGCCATCTCGGCACAGCTTGCCGGGAGCGCGAGGACGTGGCCATCAGCGTCTTCAGGGGCGCCGACCGTGTCCCAGCCGCTCATCTCCTTTAGATGTTCTGTCGTCCTCCGCACCAGGCCAAGGAGAGTCTCGTTCTCTTCGCTGAGGCCCTTAGCCAGCTCCGCCAGAAAAGAGTTGGTCTCCATGCGCAGGTCGTAGCCGTCTCCGACGGGGTTCGTGGCAGCGGTGCCTTGCTCGGGGGCGTCGTACCCAATCTCTCCCGTCACGTTGATGGTCGTAATGCTGGAGTTCTTGCCGGACCCTCTTGCCCTGCCCGCCTCTACGACAGCTTTTCGTAGCCCCTCGATCTGGCGGTCCCGTTTGCGCACCTCGTTTGCGCATGCCGACTTCGTTTGGGCAGCGAGCGTCTTGATCCGCGCCGCCTCCTCCTTCAGGCGCTGAATCGTGTCCTCGGCGGCTCTGAGGTTATTCTGCAGCGCGACTTCGGCGGCCTCGTGGAGCCCGGCCTTGCGCTGCGACTCGGTGTGCTTTTCCTGCAGGCGCTGGATGTCGTTTGCTTGTCGCAGGGACTCGGCGCGCAGCGTACGGAGCGTGGTGGCGAGGGCCTCGCGGTGTTCGGCATCGCGCTGGAGGGGAGGGTCAGGATTTTGATTAACGTTAATATCACAAATAGAGACAAGTACTGACGTCGCGTCTGAGGATCAGATCGTTCACCACGGCCATGACACGCCCCATTGTGGCAGCAACCTCGCCATGGCTGTCGCCGGGATGGGTGAAGTCAATGGTCTGGCCATCGCGCAAAAGACCCCGCGAGAGCAGCTGGTTGTTGATGTACAGCGACGCCGTACGCAGGTTTTCGGACATGTTGGCGAGCTATTGAGAGGTGCTCATTACAGACAAAATCCACGACGGACACAAAAAAAAAACGTAAAACAATGGTGTTGTTTGTTTTGCTGGGACTGCACTGCGGGGGCGGCACAAGATTGGCGCGCTGGTCGTTGTCGGTATACAAAATATCGAAATATTATTCCATCCAAAATTTGGAGCTGCCGTCCCTCGGGCGCGCGACCTGGTTTGCGATCCCAGCTTTCACTCAAGGTAATCTCGACCCGCTGTCGTTGTTTATTTGGCGGGGCGTTGCTGTGGCAGCGACAGCAAGCTGGCATCCACCAACGGGAGATTAGACGGTAACTTCATGTACAACCCTAACCCTGGAAAATCGTCATCCAGGTTTGCTGCCTCCTTTTAAAAGCCCCGACAGTTGCACGGCAGTGAGGCAATGGTAATGGTCGTTTTTTTGGCTTAGCATTTTATTAACTTGATGTCTCGTCCCTAGTTGGGGTGCTCTTTCTCGTCCACCATCAAAATCCGTCTGCCAACTCTCTGCCTGAGCCATTCTGCTACATAGCTAGACCCATTAACCAGCCAAAACACAAGTGCAGATGTCTGAGGCGGCTCGTCCCCAGACCCGAGGATGCATGGCCACGCAGCAATATGCTCTGCGCTAAAACCATTGAAGACTTGGTTGAAGAATTGGCGCTATGGCCCAACACGTTTTATGTATCCTAAGACTGATACGTCAGCTCAAACCCTGGCGCCAATATTGGGTGTTGTCAAAAAAATAATGCCGTACGACATCAGACAAGTTGAGAAGATTATTGTGACGCGGTGTTTGTCAGCATCCAGACCCCATTGCGCGAGAACCCCGAGCGGGGAGGGACTCCATGAAAAGAAGAGACCCCGGCAAGGAGAAACCCCAGGCAATGAGGTGCATGATCTGATGGCCCCGCGTGCGTCATCATGGTACCGGGCAGAGAAAGAAGAAACTTAAAGGGAAAGAGACTTACCAAACCGATGTCTGGGAGACTCTGATGCCCTTCCGCAGCATATATCCGACTACGAGACTCTCCCGTGGGTCCGATTTTGCACTTTCATCGCAACCGCGGACCTCGTCCTTTCTTTGTACTTGGTTCGAGAACCACCCAGGGAGCCCATTCCTATCAGGCGGAATATTTGTAGAGCAACCATCAAGAGCCACCACCCGACTAGGCGGGTTATTCTCGCGGCGCCCATCATGATTCTGTCGCAGCTCATGCTTCTGGCACAAATTTGCCGCGCTTTTCGCGCATGGCCCACACCTTTTTCCTGTCGTCGTCGAAGCGCTTCAGCAGATCGGCCTGCTCCTCCTTTTGCCGTTCTCTGAGCTGGAAGCGGTAGAAGTCGGTGAGCTCGGCCTTCTTCTTTTCCGCTCTGTCGACCATCTTCTGCCGGGCCTCCTCGGCCTCGTTCCTGCTGGCAGGGGCGTTGCGGCCACCCCTTGTCACCGTCACGAAGCCGTCCTCATCGGGCTCGCCGCGCAGCCTCTTGGCCATCTCGGCCGCCTCCTGTTCCTTCTTGGCAAAGAGCGACGAGAAGGCGTCAATGGCCGCCTGCACAACCTGCTTGTCTGGGTACGAGAGCCGGTTGTGCGCTTTGAGCCACACCGAGCCGAGCGCCGGGACTCGCTCTGCTACATTCTCGCCCCATGTGGGATACTTTTTGGATTTGTGTAGCTTTGCGATTGCCTTCAAGACCTGCTCAACACTCTTCTCGTCGGCCAGGAGCACGACGGCAGTGGATCCGCTCCTTCGCAGGGGCCGGGTCCATGTGCTGGGGAGACGCGCAGCTTCCTCTTCCTTGTCACGTTCGGCGGCGTTGTCCTCCTCACGCTTTCGCTTCTTGTTGCCGCTATGCAGTAATTGACGGGCGAGTGATGCTGGTTGGACGTCTGTCGTCGAAGACTGGTGCGCCTCCTTCCGCCCGTCCTCGAATTCGGCACTCTGAAAGCGGCCGGCGCCGACTAGTGCGGCAAAGAGACCACGGAGATGCAACTCGGTGCTGTCGACGGGCACATTTGTCAAAAACAGGCTTCGTGAATCGGTGGCCGTGGGCACCTTTGGCGCATTTCGCCGTACATAGACACAGTGGACGGCAGATCGGGGAAACGATGGTAATGGAGGTATTGAGACTGGGAGGACGGAGAAATCGCCCAATGTTGGAGGACACGCAAACGGCATGATGGACGTTTGATGATTCGACGTGGATGATGATGTCGTCGTCGTCGTCGTCGGAACGTTTGGCAACGAGGAATTCCGAAATGCCAATTGATTGTTGCAGCGGTTTTCAGAAACTTTTGGAGCCCCACCCCTCAGCCTTGTGAAAGCGCCACTACTAATTCTGACCAATCATACCATGAAGGGCCCCCAGCGCGAGGCTAGCTGGCACTGTGTATTTTCGGCTCATCATTCATAAATCGCACGTTGCCATCTTTCGCTACTGCTGTGGAACCTGACCTTTTGAATATCCAAACCTCTTCTCGTCGACTTTTTCCTGTTTGTTTCTCTTTTTTTCTTTGTTTTCGACTCTTTTTTCCCTTTTTCTTTTCCTTCACCCCTTTTTCTTCCTTCCTCACTCTCCTGCACCGTCCCTCACCGACTTTTGTTCACCTAGACCGCTTGTTTCAGCCCAGACCTCTTCGGTCACTGGTGGCGTGTTGACCGCTCACCGATTATTTCTCGAACTACCTAGGTGTGGTTTCACTTGTATCGCCGCTCTATAGTTGCCAGACATTATTACAGCATCAAATCATATGTCGTGCGTCCGAGAGTCGGAGAGTCAGACCAACAAATTGTCGATCTCTCTCGTTTCTCGCAGAATTTCTTTTATCGATATACCGCGTCACAGCAGCTTGGCCATGCCCGACAAAGGGGTGTGAAACCCCAAAATGCAGCGTTGGATAGCCATGTGCTGTCACCGTGTCACTCTATCTCGCCTGTCATTGGGGTTCTCATTGCTGGATTCTCTCTCTGTGGCCGGGTACTACCACCTCCCTTCTTCACCAGGCTCAAGCAGTTAGCCGCGAGTCTGTGGCACGACTCGGCATATCCGCGTCATGATGTGTTTCTGTCGAAAGAGACTCCGTCCAACTTGGTATTGGACAGCCTTTCATAATACCCTGCCTATGGTGGTTGCGGTTGACATGTTGGGCCTTCTTACACACCCCCTTTTTTTGATCCTGCACACTCCTATAGGAACAGCATACACCATCGGTTTTGCCGTTGCGATGTCGGTTTGCCTCTCCAGGGATAGCCAATCATTGGAGGACTTGTGGACCGCAAATGCGGGTTGTTATAGGCACATTCGTATGACATGGCCCTTTCACCATGAAACTCTTAGCGATGTCGGTCAAGCGGCTAGCTGCTTTCCTGTCGACGGAATGGCATCTCGGGGAACAAGGTAGGCCGAGTCGGTGATAACTCGTGGAAAAGGATGTTTGATTCCGGCGATATGGAAACCTATCCGTTGTGTGTGTGTGTGTGCGGGGATGATTCAGCCTCACCACTCGCTCTTGGCAGACTCGGGCAAGGCTACCCGAGAAGTGCTGTTTTTTTTCTGCATCGTTTTGGCAGAGAACCCCTTGTGATCCCGGCGAGAAGGTGAAAGTCCCCGCTTCATCCTCTGGGATGGACTTGATGTCCGGTCTTGGAACTATTCCTCGAACTCCTGCGGGTCCCTCCCAGCAAATAGATGATATATGGGCAGGTCGCATGGGCGGGAGGCTTCCCGATAGGACATGGGTGTTGCGAGTCCCAGCCTTACCTTTGCTCACCAGGAGGTCTTTTACGTTCGAGGCTCTTGGTTCCCCTCTCTTTATCAGCAAGCTATATGAGCTATTGGAAACCCACATGGATTGGGTTCGCTTCTACCTGCCGCTTGCCTAGTCAAACTGCACGATTGCCGCCATGAGCACGCCATGTGTCTTATGGTAATAGGTATTTTCGTTTGTTTTTACCCTTTGTTGATCTTTCCTCCCGAAACCACTATGCACCGTCAATCCGGGGAGGTCGGCATTTCTCAAGCATGTCTTGCACTCGGATACCTTCCCGCTACATCATTATTATGTGAACACCCTCTTGTTTGTTATGCTAAATGGGGATCAACAAGAGCCTCGCCCCTTTTGACTGGACCTGAGGTTGGTTACAGCGCGTGCTGGCGTGGTAATTCGACTTCTCCCATGCAAGCCGTAGTCAATATCAGAGCCATAACGGAGCACATCTTTCAAGCGAGCCAGTTGGTGAGTACCTATGTAGTAGTGGGCAACAACACACACCAGCGGGACTCTAGTGACGACGTCCGAGTGAGAGCTGGTTTCCTGATACACGCATCATATGAGGTCTACGAAGCACCACTACTCTACCTTCATGCCCCTACACAGACTCACTCCGAGTCCGTGACTTGCACCAAACTATTGTCTACCTCTCCACAAGCCCGCATGTTTAAATATCGACCGTAATACGCCCGATGCCACGGCTAACGCACGCCAGCATGGAAGAGCCCTTTTCCTCTTCAGTTAGTGCCGTCCCTCTGTGGTCGACCTTGCCTTCCTTGCAGTCGATCTTGCACGTCCCACAGTTTCCAACACTGCAGGACGAATCAACATCGAAATACTTCTGCAAGACCTCCAGGAGCGTCTCCTCCCCGCCAACCTTGAGAACCTTGCCCCCTTTATTGGCCACGACGACCTCAAAGGGATCACCCGAGACATCGGCTTGGAAGGCTTCAAAGTGGACTTCAGTATCTGGGATGCCACGTGCTCGCGTCTCTTTCGCGGCCTCGTGCATGAGGCGCTTCGGACCAGAAAAGTACAACTGCGAGTTCCACGGCATGTTCTCGATGAGGTTGGCGACGTCGAGCCGCTGGCCTGCAGCTTTGTCGTAGAGCACGACGTAGTCACCGAGCTTCTCCAGGCGGTCCTTGAACGGGATATCTTCCGCCGAGCGGACGGCGTAGTGCAGGGTGGCGCTGTAGTTTATGCTCTTGTAGGCCTCGACCAGCGACAGGAATGCCGTGAGCCCTATACCTCCGGCCACGAAGATGTGGTGGCTCGCTGCGCTGGCAATGGGGACTGCCGCCGTCATGGCAGCAACCTGTAGCACATGCCCAACCTCGGTCTTGTCGTGCAGATATTTCGATCCACCACGGGTGTTGTGATCCAGGGCGATGCCCAGCTGAAACCTATTCCTGTCGCCATCCACAATTGAGTAAGCTCGCACAAGGCCGTTCCCCAGCTTGATTTTGGCATGTGCCCCTTCATCAAGGTCTGCATCGTCGGTCAGAAGTTCGGTGGCCTCCAAGACCAATGACACGATCCGGGCTGTTTGCCTCTTCTTTTCCACTACCCGATAGTCCCGCCATTTTTTGTTCGGCACACCAATCTCAGCTGCCGCCCGAGCCTTACGCTCCCGAGCAGCCACTCGGCTCTTGAATATGTTCCGACTTTCCGCGCCAAGCGCCTCAATGCCAGCCAGCTCCTCGTTCATGGTTGCATCATCCTGATTGCGGTGCAGATACTCCTGGACACGCTCAATGGTCCACTGGGGATGCTTGCGCTCGATGAGTCGGATCTGGTCGCCAGCCTTCACCGTCCCAGGCCTCAGTACTCTGAAGTACCATCCGGTCCGGCTTGTCTTGTATGCATTGGGGGCGAAGTTCTTAAGCACAAAGCGGTGATTCAGCTTGAAGCTGCAAAGCTACATCAGCGGCTTTCGGATCGTATGCAACGGCAGTATCTGAAAGCAAGACTGCCCAATGAATTGGAGCCAAGAAACTGGGCCCCTTGACCGCACACTCTGGCGCACACAGAGAGAAAAGGAGAATTAAAGAAATATGGGTTGAGTATCGTACCAAGGCTGCCGCGGCAAACTGACTTGGAGCAGTACGCCGTCGACGTTGTCACCCACAGCAACTACATCGCCGATACAAAGGTTTCTCTCACTCATTCGGGCGGTGACGAAATTCTCCCCAAACCCACCCGGCTTGAATCTCTCGGCCGCGGATGGGAATTCTTTGCTCCATTCAGGGTAGTGCGAGGAGCAATCTGTTGTCGGGCAGCAAAGTTACACACGACGTCCCCTTTTTTTTTTTTTTTTTTTCCTTTTGCCGCCGATGGCGGTTGGCTTGTTTCGGGTAGGCAAACTCAAAAGAAACAGGAGACTTACAACCATGAATAGCCTTATCAACGCCTCCGTGGAACGTGAGGTCGTGTTCATCGCCATCGATGCCCAGGCTCGAAACGTGCACAGGGCCAATACACAAAGCCTTGTCAATACCTGATTCGATGGCGAGGCCCCGCATCTTGTGCATTTTGCCCGATCGCACCTCGAGCAAGGTGTCGCTAGTAAAGAGCGTATCTGGATCCATTGTTGCGGAGCGAATGAAGTATATGTGCTACTATTCGGAATCTAAGGGGTAAACGATTAAAAAGGGGAAGAAAGACAAATGGTGGGCGAAACTGTCCGCACCTCTCTTACACCACTGTGGCACAGTTGTTCTAATTGGGCAAGTGGGAAGCGATCACTACAGTCACGTGAACTGCGGACATCTTATCTCAATGCTGTGGAAATCATTGTTGACACAATAGCCAAGAGAGAGGAGATGGCTGACTAACCTGGCTCAAGTCATCGACTCACTGAAAGCCCCGGATTATGCAATAGCAGTAATAATAATGCAGACAAGAAAAAGCATACGCCCTTCGAGTGATTGGTGTATGGCGATGAGTCAACGGACGGCAGTTGGCAGCCCATATTAATTAGTAAGATGCGTATCCTGGAAAGATCTCCACTTTTCCAAAGCTTACTGCCGTCGAAATTAGATACTCAGGGGGAAAGTTGGAAAGGGGGTTTTGGACAACTTGTCCTTACGCGTAAAGTGCTTTCTGGAGCCAAAGAGGGGTAATGAGACAATTGTACGGGTGCTTGTTCGCTCGGGAAGAGTGTATTGCAGCAATAAAGGCCAAGGATAGGAGAAGAGAGTGGGAGAAGAGTGAGGTCCGGCACATCAGGGGCATCATAGCGAGCGCAAATCTTGAAAAAACATGCATGCAGCCTTGCTCTGAGCAACCAGAGTAACTTCGGCCGAAAGACGGGAGACAGTAACCATGGCGGCTGACTGGCCCCATTGACAACAGGCCTGGGAGACCTTCAAAGCTGAAGACAAGCGGATCCCGAGGAGAATCTGTGGACGGACTGCGCAACATCTCGCGGTTGTCTCTTCCGTCCCGAAAGAATCCAGGGAATACCTTGTCACTATGCCCCGCCTCCTTTATTGTCTGTCCTTCCCAACTCTGCTGTACACTGTCCAGCACAGAAGTTCAGAACTACTCCCACTTTTTGAAGGCCATCGTATCCCACTTGGGCCTTCCAATACCGCTCCTCCGAGTAACTCCGTACTAACGTCTTTTCGTCCGCAAAGACCCCCATCAGGAAGCCATAACTGCAGCCTTATTCGCAGCATGCAGGAGCTGATATAGGAGCCAGGGCGCCAGGCTCCCATATTCTTGTCGCGCGCCAAGAACGTCTCGTCGAGCCCTGTGCCCCCATTTATGAGGTGCGCCCGAAACGCAGGGGTCGCCATGGACGTCTTGAGACAATAACCAGGCCAATACGGGCTACCTGAGGCAAACTTAATGCGTCAAACTTGACTCTCGGCCATCTGCGTGCTCATTCGAACAGAGCTAGGCCAGGTCGTTTCCCTCGCATTGGATTCTGCCTGATTCGTTCCAAAACGACAAGTCAGTTCTGACTAACTTCTTGGGGAGATTCGTCGCCATGGTGAACTTTCAAGATACTCAAAACTGAAGCGGTCAGCGATGATACACAGTTTACGCTCGGGGTGTTTTCTAGTTCTTCATCTCACCGCCGATGTGGCAATATTTGGCTTTCACACCATCTTTTCTTAGTTAATAGTCGTCAATTGCCGCGAGGCGAAGCCTTCTGCCCGCCGTGTCGTTGACATGCTCAGGATGGGAAGGCATCCAATTGCAGGGAGACGACGGCTCAAGGCACATCGAAGGAAAATGCAAAATCAATTGCACGGGATGTTGTTGTCTCCCGCGTGGACGTGATGGAGGTGTCCTAAAAAGGACGCGGAGATCTCGTGATCGCAATCAAATGCTGGACGACGCCCAAGGAGCCAACAAAGACCGAGGTTCTGTCAAACATTAAACAGTGGTAAAGTGACTATGCCAGCAATGGCTTGCTTGCGAACGGGCGGAAAGTCCAGCCACCCAATATCTTTTAGGGGGTGCGGTGAGAGGGAGCTAGGAAATGAGAACCTTGGAAGTCACACGAGCAGTCGGCTGCTCAAACAAAGTGTGTTGAGATTGTCTCAGAGGTTGACGGGTGATGGTGACGTGATCTCCCGCTGCCACAAGAGATGGCAAGTCTCATTCGTGAGCATGCATCAGGCTCTGGTTGTCTGGGTCCAGACTGTGGTTGCGGTTGGACTCAGAGCCTCACCGAAACTTGCGAGTCGATGGAGGGGCGGGGCCAATTGAACTTAGGCGGGTTACCAGAAAGAGAAGTGCCAAGCGAATCGACTGGGTGCGGTACTGGCTAGACCCAACACTTGGTATTGGTAGGTAAGGTACTGTAGTACATAGCAATCCACGGATTGAGACAGTCCGATCCGTAATTTCCCATCCAGAGTTGTTTGAAGCAACGAAATGGACCTTGAACAACCCCCCCTTGACTGCAACCAAGGTGGGGGAAGAGGGGCCCTGCAACGCAGAGCCTCAAAGTCGCTTTGTCACTCTGCAGACTGCCAGGGCCTGCTTGGTAGGACCTAGGTTCTTTCCCCTCAAGCTCCCCACAAACAGATTGTTGGCAGGCCGCACCACCTCATTTCTCAACCACCTGGCGGGAATGCCCCGCTGTAATTTGTTAACCCCGGTTAGTGTGGATTATTTTGGCTGAGACAGAGGTTGGTACATACTGTACCTATGTATGTACAAAAGAAATACAAGCTGGAAGAGGACAGTTTGGCACAGATTACTGTACTTGAGCCTCATCGGATGTATGTATATGTACACTTTTGTACTTTGGATGGTAAAGCTTCGCTTGGGGTCCCTGATCGTCGGAAGGAACTTCCCTTTGTTGGCAAGGAACACCCATCCCTGTTTTTTTTTTTTTGCCGTGCTGTCTCAAATGGGCCTCGTTTTGAGAATGCCGCAACAGAGCCTCATCCCCCCCATCCCATGTGTAGAATGCGGCTCTGTCCTGCTCCCTCTTGACAGCCTCCGCAGGCCGGTGGGTGCGTTGTTGCAGAGCGTGTCGCGTTCAGTGAGGCACGAACATGCCTCCGAAACCGAGGACGAATTCTAGCAATATCATCTACCACGAGTACCCGTCAATCTTTGGTGCACCTCTCCTCCTGTCCGGTGTTACAGAGCAATCAGAGAAGGGAATGAGAAGATCTGCACATTCGATCCGGCAAGCGCAACCCACAAGCAGGTTGGCGTGCCGTTGAAGCAAGCACATGAGAAAAGGGAAGGGGCGGCGGGGACTGACTGACATTCGCACCCAGTGCCAGCTAGCCTTGCGTGTTCCGGATATTCCACCCCTATACATCTTAATGACCTAATGCATGTGGTAAGTATTCGTACGTACCTTACCTGTCTCCCATTGCCATAGAAGGCGCACCTATAAGTGTCCCTCCTTCCTCGATTCGTTCCTGCCCAATCTATTTCCCCAACGGCTGCGCTCTGTGGCCCCTACCTCTCTCTCACCTCTCCCATCCCACCTTCCCTCTCCCGTACCCTCTCAACTCGACCCCCGCTATCGACAGAGATCCAGCCATGCTCAATGTTGTTAGGCAATTACTCTGGAAAGACTTATAGGTGTGATGTCACTGGTTAAGCTGCCATACGAACTCATCGCCTATGTTGTGCAGCATCTGGATCTTGCCGAAGTCTATAGTCTGAGCCTCACTTGCAGGAGGCTTCAATTTCTTGTCCATGAGCCCAATATTGCGAGAACCCTGCTGGAGGTGCGTTCTCTGGCCGCCCTCCCCCCTGGTGCTGCCGCCAAGAATACCGCTCCTGGACAGAACCCCTCCCCCCCTAAAGTACTAGGATCATGCAGCTGACGTGGTAACTGTGGCTCAGAGCAAGGCACCAGGTTCTCTGGAGGCCCAGACAGCTCGGGTAACCAAGCGCCATTCCGCTGAGCTAAGAAGGCTTGTCAAGCGGCGCGAGGCCATCTCAAGCGTTTCTCCCTTCCTCGTTGCCATCGTAGCAGTCGCGGAATCGTGGATTTATGAGAATGGCGTTCTCTGTTATATCCACGACCGCCAGCTTCGCATTTTAGACCTTTACCGCCCCCAGAGCAGCGAAGTCGTTATCAGCATCCGCAAGCTGCTCGATGAGGCCATTGAGGAGTCGCAAAACAGCCGCAAGTATAGGTTTCAGCTCTTGTACTTCGCCCACGACATTGTCTCCTGCGTATACACCCACGCCAGGCCGGACCAAGTCAGCTGGCTTGTCGTGTTCAGTCCCCGACAAGGCCGTATCTTGACAGCGCATCGACTAGAGTCCTCTTTCAAGATCTTCGTCCGAAACAACGACAAATTCCTCTACTACGGTACCTATTCGGAGTTTGGGCGCGATGGTTACAGGCACTGGGTCATCAGAGGCTTTGAAATCGCGACGTTCCGCTGGCTAGAAGACCAGAAACTCGATTTGACCGAAATGGTAGGATCCGACATTGGTTTGACCGTCTGCTTCGAGATTTTCGACGACTTCTTCTATGGGCTGGCAAACCAAACGGCCTTCGAGGTTGAAGAGATTGACTGGACGTCGTACTACACCTGTTTCCGATTCCCCATCAGCCAGCATGGTTTCCAGTGCGTGGAAGAGGCACCGAGGAAGCGGATGTGGCGAAGATCCCATGCTGAGGGCCCCATAGATGACAGATGGGGGTTTCTCAGGATGTTCAGGGACGAGACGACTTCTCAGCTTAGGATCGTCGAGTCTAGGAAAGAGTGGCTCGCAGGACACAGTTCAGCAAGGCGCACTTACTACACCACGGGAATCGATTTTGGGTGTGCCGACGATGAACGATCTCAGTGCTCGACTGCGAACTCTCGTCTGGACGCCGATTTTGACCAGGAAACCGCACTTGGAAAAGGACTCTCGAGTTACATGGACGCACCCGCCAGAAACCTCCACGATGTCCATCCCGGTGATGACGGTTCGACATCTCTAATGTTCACGTTAAGCAAATGCCCCATCCGCACATATCACCCGTCATCCCAAACCTTCCTCGACCTTGTCGACGATCCCTCTATTTCTAAGCCCTACGAGCAGCGAATCCGAATTCGAGGAGGTTCACGGCGGCGCTGGACGCCCGGTGAGCTTGAAGAACGGAATTGCTCATCACCAACAACGAGACAAGAGTCTCAACATACGTTTGAACAGACAATCCAAGATATTTACAAGCACGAGGACGTTGTTTTCTGGCCCCCAGACCAAGCCCTCTCCGAGGCCGATCCCGCGACGGCCGAACTCTATCAAATTCTCAGCCCACCAGGTTACCAGGGAAATATCCAAGGCACTTGGAACGATCGAAGTCTTGTTTATTCCACGGGAAGTTCGCCCGGGGGGCTTAATCCTTTGGTTTTCTTGTCCTTCGACCCTTCTCTGTGCTTGATGGGAGTCAGGCCGTTTCCAAACACCCGAGTTCCTCGCAAGACACCCGACTTATCCGACGAAAAGTCCCGAGCCAACACCCGAGCTGATGCCCATTCTCGCCCAGCCTACGAGGGGAAAGGGAAGGGGCGGGAGATAGACGAATGGCACACACGCTCTGTGCCCAACGTAGGCGGTTGCTCAGGTGGGGGTATTGCGTCGGGCATGCCCACCTCTTTGGAAATAGCCAATGATGATAACAGCTGCCCATGGAGAGCCTTTGAGCAACCCATGTACAAGGACATCTCGGTCGGCTATCAGTTCGCCCCTTGAGCCATGGGAAGCTATCGGATGTGCAGAAGATGACGGGAGAGTCTTCCCCACTCTCGTGAAGTGGAGCGAGAGTCCTCGTTGACCTCTACGGTCGCCGCTTCTTGACACGATGAGAGAGATGCACCTCATGCTGTACTGACACCGTGGCATGCATATTGTGGTTGCAGAAGTTAGCACGGCACATGTGAGCCTGCAGCAACTCGCCCATTGTGAAAGGGGAGTGAGTTGACCAAAGTGGGGCTAAAGAAAAAAAGGGGGAGGGGGAGGACAGCCCGGTGCTCGGCTCCTCGACTTCCCTCGAATTTCCTGGACCTTTGGCATCTGTCATGGATAGATAAAATATAGATAAATATAAAACTACCATTCAATCTTTCACGTTGATTTGGATGGTAATGCATGTGGCCTGTGCGGGACCCGGTCACCACGCCAGGTATAGTCACCTCACCCGACGAGGCTGCGGCGGGCCAAGCCGATTATGGGCAGAAAGCCTTACTTCCTGCTCTCGGTGTTTCATTGCCGCCTTGCTTTTACCCCTCTCCATAAATTTACATTGCCCGGCTTGTATGTACTCAATTATTTTCAAGTCCCAAAATATGTCATAGTGTGGAAGCTATGACTATCAGGTGTCGTTAAGTTCCTCTTCCCCCACCCACACCCATCCTGTACAGGAATGCGTGTGCAATATATAACCCTCCCAAACACGAGCATGTGCAGCTCCTTTCCAAATAGCATTATCGGTAACATGGAACTATTGACAAGGCAGACCCCGTTCCCCGCATGCCCCCGTTCCTCGCAACCGAGCTCCTCCTCACCAACTGCTTTCTGTCTGTCTGTCTCTGTTGGTGTCGTGGAACAATGAAAGAGAGGTTTGAAGATAAAAAGTCTGCCTTGCACGCGGGGTAGTCACATTATCACTTATTCCATTCGAGATGCCGAGGTCAGCTCCTCTTCCCGTGGCGGAGGTCACACATGGTTGCACGGCCTTTCTACCATATTGTCATCAAGCGGAAGAGTGAAGGGAGGGGGCCAATAAGTTTGAGCAAAGAGCACTTATGTTCCCTGATTGCAAGTTAGATATTCCTGCTTTTCTCTCTTTTCCCTCGTTCTATTCTCTGTTCTATCTTTGTTGTGTGTGTGCCTTGAACCCCGATTTTATTTTGCAGAGGAAGAGCTTGCACAACTTGAACATTGGGCAGGTAAACTTGACACCGCTTCCCCCATCTCATCTCCCGTTCCTTGTTTGTGTTCCATTTCTTCTTCTTTTCTTCTTTTTTTGACAAAACATGCAAGATTGAGAAAAAAAAGAAAGGGATTTAAAAGAGCACAGGAGGAAGAGATTCACATATCTCCACCCATCTCATCAAACTGCCCAGGCATCTATCTACCTCTGTTCGTAACTCCGAGCAAAACCTCGGGCGAAACTCGTCCCGTTTCTCTGTCCTGCAAGCCTCATAAGCCTCCTCGTCAACGAACCGCCTCATAATTCCTTCCCAACCAGTGGCTCATGTAGTTTTTTACACACCGGTTCGCTCTCGCCGTTTGTTTGGAGTCGAAAGACTGAGCGGTAACACGAACCAAAGCCTTGTCCTATCATTTTGTCTGTCTCCCTCATCATCACACCATAACATGCCCTTACTCACATACATCACATGCTTGATATGTGTGTGACTTGATCACACATTGAGCCCTCCCTTTCTCACTGGTGTGGTGACTACTTGCAGTGTGCATTACGCTTCCTCTTTTTCTTTTTCTTTTCTTCTCTCTTTCGGCCCTTATTTTCCTATCTCATGCATTTTAACGTAAATATTGCGTAGTGGGGGGCCGTTGTCAGTTCCGTTGGACTTTGACATGATTAGGTACACATCCGGGGATGTGATGAGGGAGGTCTCGGAACATGCCACACCGTGACATAATACGAATCGTTCCCAAGAGGGTGGTGGGTCATGTGCTAATCCTTTGATGATCATGTCACGGAGGAGAGATAAAAGACACTCCTTGTCATCAAACCGAAAGGAGCTGGATACTAGTGTAGGTAGGGAAGGTAGTCTTTGGGGGTCAGCCACTCCCGTCTCCTCGGTGAAGAAAAGTGGTTCATGACGTACACGTGTTTTAAAGTGTATAAACAGCCAACGTGGGGACTGCGGGCGGTGGCGGTGGGGAGTGAAAAAGGAATGGGGTTGAAAGATTGATAAACAAATGCCAATATTCCATATCTTAGTCCCGCATAAGTGGACGTGGGAGTTGTAGCGGGCAGGTGTCAGACTGGAGACTTCTCGGAGAGTTTGAAGACCGAGATGAAGGTAAGCAAGCAAGCTAGTTAGGCAGTGATGTCGAGCTGGCACATGAGACTTGTGATGCATGGGAGAGAGGGAATTACTGGGCGGGCACGGGGGGTAAAGAAAGGGGGGGGGAGGATATCTCGAGATCTTGGATGCCAAGACATCGTGTCAGGGCTTCAAATCGCACCGATGTACAAGATAGAGCGAAGAGTAACCTGTAGACAGCCACACGGATTCACCCCCATCGGTGGTCGCGGGACAGGGAGGGGGCCCTTCATCGTGTTTGTCCTGAGACGTCCTTACCCATCACCAATCCCCACGACGCGGAAACCCCGGTCCATCCCATTCCAACCCCCCACTGGGCGTCTTCTCTCGCTTCAGCCTCAAACTCCAAGGGGAGGAATTGTCCCGCGTGGGGGAATTTCGACCAGGTTCGTAATGACTAGGGTAGGAAGGCCCGAAACTCGACACAGAAAGACAACAAGCCACGTGCTCACCTCACACCCTTGACTGGGTCCTAAACACAAGTAGTATGTATGCTTTAGATTCCATGCTGGCTGGGTAATAGTCATCCTTTCCCTCACATCTTAACTCACCCATGTACCCGTCTTCACCATTAATCCAGGACGTCGGCGGGGGGGGGGGGGTTCGATCATACATTGGTCGAGATTGCAACCAGCCTACTTGTCTTCCCCCATTCCCCGTAATCCGTAATACCTCGACAACCTGCACGGGTTCCACGCTCTCGGGTACCTTGTGGGGGAGCTTATCTTGAGTATGCAGCCACCTCTCCTCCTCTTCCCAATATTCTGTCCAGTTAAACCTTCTAGTCTTTAAGTTGCATACGCTGTACTATCCTTGCATCATAAAGAATGCCGCGTTGAACCACGATAAGCAGAGACTTAAAGTGAAACACTCCCAACGCCAGTTTCTTGCCATCTAGCTATCCAGCTTTACATAATTCCCTAAGCAACGATTGTTAGCGGACTTGTTCTCCTAGAAGAACCTATTCAGTGCTCTGGTAGACGTACCTGGGAATTGCCCCTCTTTGCCGTTCAGTTTGCCAGTCCACCATTCGTTCTCGTTGGAAGTGCGCGTTATGACATCGATTACATCGCCTGCCCGGAAACTCAGATCGCCTTCTGCTTGTGCGGCGTAATCATATAGAGATGTGGCAGTCTCCTTTTTTGCGCCCAAGGTGAGTGCCTTTGGTTTCGGTTTTGGCGGCGGGGGTTTTGACTTGGCAGCTATTGCGGCGGCGAATGCTGATGAGTTGGGGCTGGCGAGCGGAGATTTGACGGGTGCCGCGGTGTACGGCGGTGGCGGATGCTCAGCAGCCTCGGTCGGACGTTGCCAACTAGGCTTGGTTGACGCCAATACCGGTGGAGCGGTATCGGCAGCTGTGGCGGGAGAGGTGGCGCTCCACGGGGTGGTCGGCTCGGACGAGGAGGGCCCTGCGGTCAGTAAACCCGCCGGTTTGTTCCCTTCCAGCAGTGGCTTGGCGCCGTATTTCTTGGGTGGTGGTCTCTTTTGGCCCGTCGTCTTAAACTTGACGATTGACAACTTCTCGGCCTGTTCCTGGATGTCGCCCCGCTTCTTCTCGAAGGCCTCCTGCAAGTCCAGCGTCAAGTCGAAGTAGCCGATATCACAGTGTTGCATCTTCTCGTGTAGGGTGTAGAATATGTTCAGCTGCATATAGTAGAAAGATTGGAAGAGCGGCTGGATGAACTCTCTCTCGAGGCGGAAGAGCTGAGGGAGCTCCTCCTTAAGCAAATCATTGAAATAGTTGAACTCCTGTGTCGACTGCTCGACGTCGTTCTCAGCCTTCCACATGGCCTTCTCGTCCTTGGCCGTCTTCTCCTTCTTGTCTTGTAGTTTCTTGAGGGTTGCACGGTGGCGGTCGTAATCCAGCTTCTTGTGCTCGCGCTTTGTGGCCGTTTTCCGGATGACCTTGATGACGTCCATCAACTCGTTGGCTGGTCGAATAACCCTACTCTCGATCATTTCCAACTCTGGCGCCAACGTCTCCTGCAAGTCTTTGACGACCGCCTCGTACTCCTCACAGGCGCGGACGCCCTCGGGATTGCCGTGGACGACGAGCGAGTCGGGATCGGACATGCGCCCGCTGATTGGTTTGTATATTTCGGTCATGGCCCGCGAGAATTCGATTTGGTGCTGGAGCATGCCATTGATGGCGTCGAAGTACTTCTTGCTCTCATCGTGGAGGTGCTTGGTCTCGGCCTCTAATTCCTGAAATCTGCGCTCCGAGTCGATGTAGACGGGGTCCTTGGTTTGCTCGCCGAGGTTGAACTTCTGGCGGAACTGCTGGGGCGCACGGAGCACCGTCTTCTGAAAGCCCCTGAAACTCATGCTCTCTGCTGTGGCTGTGGTATGGTATTCGTAGTGTATAGTTGCTCAAAATGATGCGGTTGGTCGATGGGATAAAGGGAAACGACAAGTTGCTGCCATGAACAATGCAATGGGTGGATCGTGGTCGTATCTGGATAGGGAAGGGAAGTCGGTCAACTAGACGGACCTGGTCTTGAACCCTTCAGGTTTGGAGGGGTCGCACCTGAGCGGCGAGGGGCGGAGCCTGTCGTCAGCGTTCCTTGGCTGAGCTCGAGCTTGGGCTGGGATGACAGTGGCACTGCTAGGTAAATCGTCGGCGCAATCAAGCTTCTTCCGCTTCTTATTCTCCTTCTCCTTCTCCTTCTTTGTTCTTTGCCAGTCAGGTAAGCCACAAATGTTTCGCGAGTGAGATGGAATGTAAACTTGAAACGGTACGCAATTTTTGCGGGAATAAATGAGTAGGTAGGTAGGTAGAGCAGAGTACTGGCAGTTGAAAGAGCTGAACATTTAGTTCGACTCGAGGGACGCCGCAATGCGAACCCCGGAATACAAGTCAGGTCCGGTCCCCGCCACTGGCAAGGTCAGCTCGCCAGCCAGCACGGTGGGTTGTGGCTCTGGCTCTTGCTCTGGCTCTGGCACTGGCAGCATGTGCTCAGCTTCGTCATTCTTTCCCTGAAAACGTCCAGGTGTCATGCGCGAGGCCGAGACGGGCAAATTGGTGGGGTAGCTTGACGGCTGTCCAACCACGGACACTCTTGAATCCCCGCAGCGCGCTCATTGGCTCGCTTTTTATCGCCGACAACCTCCGACGCCAATGCGCGTCCTTGCTCAGTGTGAATTTGGACAAAATCAAAGGTCCATCAATCCCGCAATCCAAAATGAGCTTTTCCTCCTCCTCCTTCTCCACCGACATCCGAACCACGTCGCCATTCCATCATGGCTAACATCGCACCGTCGGTCCTGCGGCAGGCGTCGCGTCTGGCGTCCAAGTCGGTAATTTCTGCCGCTCCCCGTCGCACCGCTGGCGCTTTATCGAGAGTGGCGACTACTGCATCCCGCCGGAGCCAGAGCCAGACTCCGACCCACCAGGCCTCGAGATCATATGTCACCGAAACGAAGCGGGACAATGCCCAGGTCCAGGCAGAGGCCGCGATCCGGTTAGACAAGAAGGAGATTGAAAAGTCCGGTCTTGCCCTGAGCGGCCAGGATGGCTCGTCTTCTCATGTCAGCCCCATGGCTGGTTAGCATGGCTCTTCTCTTACCCAGCCGACATGACATTGGCCACGACTAACTCGGAATATCACTAGACGTCCTCAAGCAGGCAACTGTGATGGATGAGGGCCAGCGGCCCATCTATCTTGACATGCAGGCCACCACCCCCGTAGACCCGCGTGTCCTGGATGCCATGCTGCCCTACTTCACCGGCGTATACGGCAATCCGCATTCCCGGACCCACGCCTACGGCTGGGAGAGCGAGAAGGCTGTCGAGCAGGCTCGAGAGTACATCGCCGACCTGATTGGCGCCGATCCGAAGGAGATAATTTTTACCAGTGGTGCCACCGAGAGCAATAATATGAGCATCAAAGGAGTCGCCAGGTTTTTTGGCCGGTCAGGCAAGAAGAAGCACATCATCACCACGCAGACAGAGCACAAGTGCGTGCTCGACAGCTGCAGGCATCTGCAGGATGAAGGCTTCGACGTCACCTACCTGCCTGTACAGCATAACGGCCTGATCGATCTCGAGAAGCTGGAGGCGGCCATCCGCCCCGACACAGCACTTGTTAGCATCATGGCGGTGAACAACGAGATTGGCGTTATCCAGCCTATGGAGCAGATCGGCAAGCTCTGCCGCGAGAGGAAGATCTTCTTCCACACCGATGCCGCCCAGGCCGTCGGCAAAATCCCGCTTGATGTCAACGCAATGAATATCGACTTGATGTCCATCTCCTCCCACAAGATCTACGGCCCCAAGGGTATTGGAGCTTGCTACGTTCGTCGGCGTCCCAGGGTCAGACTGGATCCCATTATCAGCGGCGGAGGCCAGGAGCGAGGGCTCAGGAGCGGCACGCTGGCTCCTCCCCTGGTCGTTGGCTTTGGAGAGGCGTGCCGCATCGCTAAGGAAGAACTTGCGGTATGTTCAAATTCTACTTGGTATCAACCAAGTGCTTGCTCCCTTTCACGTTCCTTTCTTTCCAGGACGAATCGCTATACATGCATGGCTTTCTGAAGTCTCGTGACACAGACCAATTTGTTGATTTACAGCATCTTTCTGACTCGAAAACCTCCGTTCGCTCGCGTATTTGCACGTCAGCTTTTTCGGGCTGGTCGCTAATTGTCTCTATATAGTATGATTCGAAACGAATCAAGTACCTTTCGGATCGACTGCTTAAGGGGTTATTAGCTATGGAGCACACCGCCCAAAACGGTGACCCAGAGCACTTCTACCCTGGTTGCGTAAACGTTTCATTCGCATACGTTGAGGGAGAGTCGCTTCTCATGGCTCTGAAGGACATCGCTCTGTCTTCTGGCAGTGCGTGCACATCGGCGTCCTTGGAGCCTAGCTACGTGTTACGTGCGTTGGGTAACAGTGATGAGAGCGCCCATTCCAGCATCCGTTTTGGCATTGGCCGATTCACGACTGAGGAGGAGATTGATTATGTCCTCAAGGCAGTAACGGCTCGTGTGGGATTCCTCCGCGAACTCAGTCCCCTATGGGAGCTCGTCCAAGAGGGCATTGATTTGAATACGATCGAGTGGAGCCAACATTGAACGCATCACTCTGTCATTGGCGAAGTAATTTGCATGGGTTGGGCAAAGAATTGGTGCAATGACTTCAATTCAACATTAGCGATTTAGCTTCTGCGAGGCCAGAGTAACAACAGCATGTATAATATATGTATGTATGGGACCACAAAAGAATGATACCAGCACGGATTCGTGTGTTAATAAGTTTTGTATTTTTATTACATTACGGGCTTGCAACTCTCAAGTTCTCATGAGTTGACGCTGGACAATGAAACCCATGGTGTACCTTCTTCTGCGTGCCTTCCAACCTAGTGTTTTCTCATCTGAGTGGCTGTTGGGTCTAGAATAGCCTTTATTCGCTGCCCTTCTTCCCGTTTTGAGGCTTGTGGGACTAACTAACATCTCTCTCAGGAGGCTCGGGGCATAAGAACGAGACACCTGCCCAGTTCAAGAATACAGTCGGCGCTACATTGCAGGCTTGAGGGCATGGCGAGAGGCACTGAACGTCCTATATTACGCATCAATGAGGATCTGATGCAACCCGATGCACTCTGGAAGGTCTCCGTTTTTCTTGGCTTGAGCCTCCGTACGTCAATGGAGGATGACGAGGTTGTATGGCAGGTAGTCAGTTCACCAGCTGAATGTCATCCCCTTTCTTCACATACCACAACCTACTTGGGTATTTACCTAGTAGCGCAATTGTCTACCGTTATTTGTATTACTATTTCCGCCACTCGTCAAACTCGTCTGGGCGACACTTTCTTTGATCGCCTTTTCGGGTGACTTGAAACTTTGTTGCAAGAGACCCTAGCATTTTCCTAACAAAGCTGGTGTGCCTTGGAAGGGGTCATGCAAGAAATAGAAGACTAACAACTGCATAGCTTCAGGGTCCGGAACCCTTGTTGACGCCCCTCCCCCTCCCCCCCCGCCGTGATGGGAGATCGCTCCGTTCTTTCTCTGTGGCGCGGGTTGGATTTACCTGGTGTAGATCAAGTCACCCCCTTCCACCGAGAGACTCCCGGAAGACGTGCAAAGACAATCATGATCATAAGAATCTCATTTATTATACAAGGGCCCCCACGCGGTTGACGTTTCTTATTTAGTGTTGGGGGTTCAATCGCTCGTGATATTTATAGGTTTGCTTTGTAAAGAGAGTGAAACGGCGATTCCTGCAATTCTGAAGGACGACAGAAGAGGGCACAGAATAGATCCGGACTTAGTTAGAGTCATTGAGATCTCTGGGATTATATTAAACTGTTATTTTTCTTTTCCTTTCTTTGACCATCCTCTTTCCGCCTTAACAAAAAATTTTGGAATCATCGACAGGGAGAGAGAGGTCTTGGTTTTGCTATGCCTCTTCCAACGGAACGCCACTCCATATGCGCATGTATGTTTGTGTGATTGTGTGTTTGTTGTTGGCGGCGCTTAATAATTTTGTTGGATTGGCTTGGGTATGTATTATTGAAGCCATTGTATTTGATTCCAAAGAAATGTAATATTTGGAACCTTCGAGGCTTGGTGTGAACTGTGTGTTTGTGACATGCATGTTTGCCTATCTGCCTCACCATGTTTTGGTTACGGGTCCTTACATACCTACCTACCTTCCTGTGCACTGAGACTTTGGGGACTTTCAAGGTTGTTCGCCTGCTGATTGACAGCATGGTTCCATCTCTCTTCTATGTTTACATACACTACCCCTACCATGGAACCTATGCACACAAGTCCCGCAGAAAGACCCCTAGAAAATCGGTCAATTTTTAGGCAAGACCCCCAATTTTACTGGGGCAATTGAATCCTCTTGGCATGCATAGGTTGGTAATGGTAAGGTGTTTTTTATTCCCCCATCTATGGGGTTACTCGGCGCTCGCAGTTCATATGCAAGATCTGGACAGGTATCAATTTTGGGAAAATACGATTTGAGCTCAAAGCACCAATGCGGTAACCAAGATTTGTTGTGACGCATAAATGGTCGTTTGTAACGTAATGCGATGGCGTGCAGCGGGGTTAGCACTGAGACGGCTGTGCCGTTGTGGTTCATGGGAGAATCAAGGTCAGGAAGGCGGAATGCAAAAAAAGAGTGACTGTGGAACTTGTTTGCCCCGAATTTTGCAAAATCATCATCACGAGTGTTGTTTATCCCTGCAGGGGTCTTTCATCCCGTCAAAGGTACGGTACAAGCTACCTGTAGGTACCTAACCAGTCCCTCTCGAGAGGGGAGACTGGTTACCTGTCACATTGCGGGAAGGGACCCGTCGCAACAGTTGAGAAATGTGGGGGGGGGGGGGGGGGGGGCTTATGATGTCATACCGCGGGCAGACCCCTTTCTGGGGTAGCGATGACATCACTGCAACTGGACGCATGATAGTCGCGAGACGACGTCGTTGCAACTCCACCGCGATCATGTTTGTACTCACATGAACCAAGTGGGTGTTTCCCTCTAGTTCTACCGTCATGTAGAAATAATTTTCAAGCAGTATATAACCATTTGCTCTTGGTCGTCCGTCTTCTCTTCTTTCAAACTTTCACCATCAAGCAACACCAAGCCATCAACCAACACACAACTTACCATCACTCTGAACAAAACCCACCACAACCATCAACATGTCTAATAACAACACCTCTACTCTCCAGTCGTACGTCGACTCTGCCACCGGCGCCGTACAGAACCTAGTTGGCTCCGTCTTGGGCACATCTGGCGACCAGGCTGAGGGCCAGGCCAAGCAGAACAAGGGTCAGGCAGAGTATGATGCCTCGCACGCAACTGCGAAGCTCCCCGGCGGAATCACCGCTACCCCATCCGGCGTCACCAAGGACAGTAATGACCGCACGGCCGGTTCATGGAATCAGACCGCAGGCTCTGCGAAGGAGTTTGTTGGCGGCGTTGTCGGCTCAGAGGTACGTAACTCGACTGAACAATGGACCAAGCGTCTCCATGTTTCGGTGTGACTAACACCATCAACAGGGCTTGAAGCAATCTGGGCGTGACCAAAACCTGGCTGGACAGGAGCAGGAGGCTCGTGGACAGGTCAGCGACTTCGCGTCTGGCGTCGCAGACCGCGTCTCCGGCACAGTAGGGGGAGCTGTGTCTGGGCTCACGGGCGACCGCGTGAAGCAGGCGGAATACCAGAAGCAGCATGATACTGGCAAGACCCAGGAGCGCGGCGTCGAACACGACATCCAGAAGCAGGCTGAGGCCCGCCAGTAAATCAAATCTCACTGAATGAGAGGTTCGGGCGGCACTAGGCAGCACACGATGAGGACGGTTTCTTCTCTCATGGAACTTGGGCGCTGGAGTTATTGATTTGATACCCCCAAATGGCTGGCTTAGCAGTATTTCTTAAGGGTTTGGGTCTGGGTATCTTGTTTCCTTTTTACCCCGAGGAACCTTGCATGCATAGCAGCCAACGGCTAAGGCGGCCAGATAGCAATGCACACTTACTTATTCTCAACCATCCTACACTATAATTATCGGCGACGGGACAATGTCTTTGTTCGAGAAACACGGCCAAATCGGGTAAGTAGCAGAGGCTGTGACTCTGAGTTTTCGTCGTGCATATGGTACCTAGTGAAAGTCAAGGCGAGCGGTCCTGCAGCCAAGATCCCAATTCCTTTTGCAGCGCATGTGATGGATCCCTTCACGATTTATGTATGGTCCGGGTGAGTTACTTTTGGCCAGGGGGGGCAATGCGACCAACACGATGCATCCAGAAACCCCGACCTGGTGTTAGCCGTGAGGCAGATGATGATCGATTAATAGTTTCCAGATAGTCTCCGCCCAACCTATATGTGCATCTTATGCACCTTGCCAATATATATCCTAGGCAAGATCCAATGAGTCAGCTATGGCCATCTCCAGACTTGTTGCAATTTGGAGATATTAGGTGCTTAACTATGGCAATCTCGTATCAACATTGTCGGCCGCCTCGATTGGGAAGGTAAATGATAAACCCCTCCTTACGCCGCCGGGCGGCCAGGCAGGAGGGAGTGGAGCGCTGCAGCTCTCGACACTGGTATAGCCAGGAACCTCGAAGTACAGT
Source organism: Lasiosphaeriaceae sp. G1095 (assembly GCA_027569635.1). Taxonomy (NCBI): domain Eukaryota; kingdom Fungi; phylum Ascomycota; class Sordariomycetes; order Sordariales; family Lasiosphaeriaceae; species Lasiosphaeriaceae sp. G1095. Next base: position 91,338 of record JAPDFK010000169.1, read on the forward strand.
TTACGGTCCGGATTACGGGGTCTTCAAAAATAGGGCCTAGCTCGGTGAGCAATGGCCGCGGAGCAGAGCGTGCATGTGTCATGGACGTACTAGTCCGCAACTTGCTGAGAGTTGCGAGTTGGACGCATGAACGTCGACAGTGCATCGTAGAAAGAACGACGTCCAAACCTGGAACCAAGCATTGCCAAGGAATGGGAAAGGCTAAAGCTGATGTGTGCTAGGGGGTAGGAAGGTGCCGGTGAACCTTTCTACTCAGGTTTCTGGTGAAAGAAAGACCCTATTCGGGAAAGAGCGCACAGGCACACAGGCACCCGCCGGCTCTGGCCACTTCATCGACCTATCACCGATGGTGTCTGGTCGGCATTCAAACCTTTCCCAGGGCAGTGTTGTTTGGTGGTTGGCGCCAGCGAACCATCCAAAGATAACCCGTGGTACCTCGGTGCCTGATGGCGTGCGTCGTTTATCATGTCACGTGACTCCGCTCAGCCATGGCCCCCTGCCGGGTCCCTCTTACCCGTTCGAGACTGCCGCCCGGGAGGCAATGCCGGCAGGCCCACCAAGTTCCTCCAACAGCTCCAGCTCCTCAGCCTCCTTCCACGCCTCGCGACTCCAACTTTTGTGCCTCAACTCCCTGCTTTCGTATATGAAAAAGGGCCCCCATTCCGCCTTACCCGAGTTAGGTAGCCATTTTTCTCCTTAAGCATCACAAGGCAGTTCGAAAATAAGTTAATTGTCCTGGCCATTGGCCAACGGTCCAAAGACCGCTGTATGGGGGTTCTTACTGTGTTCGGGTGGTTGATGGGGTTAGGTGCCCACTGTGGTCCATGGAAGGAACCGTTGACACCGGCGGCCCGTCTTATAGGCCTTAATCTTATTTCGGGTCCTTCGCAGTTGTTGTCGCTTACCCTAGCTGGAGGTTAGGTCGTCGGGAAGGCGCTGACAACTGGCCTGGCCCGCCGGGTTAGCGAGCATCAGATCCCCCCCCGGGCCCCATGGGCAAGTGCGGATGCCCTGTGCCGCCTGTTCTTTCCCTGTTTTCCCCAAAAGAAACAGAAAAATTCTTGGGTGTCGTTCGTTCGAGAACGATGGGCGATTCTCCATTCGTCTCGCATCCAACAAGGTCTCGATGGTGCGACTTCTCGGCCACCACTAGTGTTGGCACTTGTCCACGCTTTTGCAGATGCTGCGCCCAGCTCTCCCTGCGTTCCACAAACATTTTCCGTCACGCTATGTTGAAGCCTTTGTGGAACGCGTTCTTCTCCCGTCTCTCTACCTACTTTGTCTCAGCGTTCCGTTCTTGCAGCCACAGCCCGTTCTCGAGTGCAAGCGCGTCTTGATGGAGCCAGTCGAGACATTTCTCGGCCCTCCCTCTTGCTCGATCGAGTCCATGTACCGCGTCTAAATTTGGATGTCGTGGCACCTTTCACCAGCCCTACGACACAACCCTTGATGCCGTCATCCTCACTCCCCGTCGTCCCCCACCACCAAAAGGAGCCGGCAGCTCTTGAACAATGTTTTAACAGCTGCTTGCTGACTGCCTTGCCCCAGCCATCCTCGGACCCCCTTGCCACGCTTCCTGGTGACCAACGTTGCAGGCCCAGCATCATTCTAGGTAAGGGGGGAGACACTCCATACCAAGTTCGTTCTCCCTTACTCTGTATATGGCTTCATATTGCGTACAGGATTCTGCAACCGAATCGCCACGTTTCAAATTTCCCGAGCGAGCCCCCAAATTGCTCGCATCATCGGCATGTGCGGTTCTTCTTGCCTCTCTGCTGAGCTTTGCTGAGCGGTCCGCTGGACAGGAGCCAGGCCTTTCCCGCGATGTGACGGTTCCTGCCGCCATGATCGAGTCACCGGCCTGGCGGCGTGGTGGAGAGCTCCAAGTTTCTTACTCCCTTGTTATTTCCTAGCCAGGCCCAACGCCTGCAGACCTGCGGTTAGACCCGCAGACTATCTGCCGTGGCTTCGTTGCCGTGTAATCGATCATGGCATGCAAGCCCCGGGGCCGAATCTGCTTGCCTTCCCGAACGGCGCATCTCGTCTTCACTACTTAGGGCCCGACAGGATGGCCCGCGGTGTGGAAGCACAGCATGCAGGCCATCCTAGCATTCCATTCCGCAAGTCCCTGCACCGAATAACATGCTACATCATGTATCCTGGTTTGAGGTGTGCCCAACCTGCAGCAAGAAACTCCAACGTGCCCACCCCTTCTGTGCCTCGCAGGAGCCTCTCCCGCCATCCAAGGAAGCTGGACTGGGCTGAGCTATGCAACTTCAAGATCGATCTCGTCGGGCAGGTATCATCATTCGACCAAAGCTCGTTTTCCCAGCCTTGGCCTTGGCTGGCTTCCAATCAACAACCTCCTGGGGGACTGCACCTCTACTTCTACCTTGGCTGCCTTGTATGGCCACCATTACTTTTCACGCCCTAGGCTCCAATGGCCCCTAGTGAGTCAAGAATTCGTCTCTCCTTTTAATAATGGAGCCTCAGATTATCGTCGTCGTGAAGGACTTGTATAAATCCTCACACCACGCGCTTGTTCCAACCTTCCCATGAGGCATCACTTGCATACTTTTCTGTACGCGCTTTCACATCCACAACCTTCAGGACAAGGCCATTCCCTCGACAATGAGACAAGCATCAGCCCAGCCAGCCATGATGAGAATCGCCATTGCCGGCGGCGGCGGCTTCGCCTATATTCTCGCGCAACAGATAACCCAAAGTGCAAATGCCGTGCTTGTTATCTCTCAAAATGTAGGTCTCAATACACTTTGGTAATGAGAAAAAGGCATTTTGCTCATCAGACTGTATAGCCACATCCCGAGTTCGAGGACGACTTTCCTGGATGCCAGGTTGCCCAAGTCGACTTTGCAAACGTCGAAGAGCTACGCTATACTCTCCAAGGCGTGGACTTACTGATATCAACTATTTCTGGGAGCGAACAGCTCGATCTCATCGATGCCGCAAGGCAAGCTCGGGTTCGCCTCTTTGTTCCCTCAGAATTTGAGGGCGATCTTGACCACAGACCTACAAACGACCCGCTTGACCGCCAGCATGGAGCACGCGACCAATTGGAGCATTGGGCGCGATCGGTCACCAATCCCATGCGCTTTACCGTCTTCTCTTGCGGTATCTTCATGGAAAGATTTGCGCCCGGCGGGTTAGAGACATACAGGATCGGAGCGGGCTCTGGAGTACAGACCCCGAATGACTACCTGGTCAACGTGGAGGAGGCTACTGGCGAGATTGTGGAGACCAGTGCTGCCGGACGGCCTGGTCGGGTTGCCCTTACGTCGGTCTACGACTTGGCCCGTTTCGTTGCCGCGGCCATTGAGATGGGCCCGGGAACATGGCCGAGGGAATTCAAGATGAGGGGCGATACAATGAACGTGCGCGACATCGTCGCCACTTGCGAGGCCGTCCGCAGAGGTAAGTTATCCTCAAGCTTTGCAAGCCTAAAGCAAACTAGCTTACATTTGTTTACCAGTTCAATTCAACGTTGTCAGCCGCACACAGCAAGATGTGGAGGCGGAGGCTCTTGACTGCGAGCGCAGCGGTCCCCAATATCTCGATCGTTGGCTCTACCTGCAAAGGCTTCTCCAGACGGCCAACGGACGCTACCAAGTCCGCGGCCCCAATCTCGTCGAGGCCGTCAACCAGAACCAAGCAACACGGATCGACCCTCCCGTGCGGTTCAGACAATGGCTGGAGCATATGTGGGGTCCTGCTTAGACATCGTTTGTTTTCTTGGCCATTTGTTTCTCCTTTGCTCCCACAATTCTTCTGCTGCTCGTCTGAGGCGGGGGACTGATTCTTTTTTTATTTTCAGGCACACGGCTGCCTTGTTGTATTACTACAAGCCCTATACCCATGAGCCGAGGGCTCTTGGATCGCATCCATCCATGTCATTTTGTTTTTTGTTTTGCAAGTTTGTTTTCGGGCAGTGCAGTGATTGCCTAGGGCGGTCGTACCTGTCATAGCAAAGACGCGAGCGAGCATCACTTGTTTATTTCTTTTGGGGGCGTTTCGAATCAGACGTTTCTTGTCGAATAGGACAGACTCGGTTGGGATTGACGCTTCCTTGAAAGATTGGTGGTGACGCGGCTGCAGTCCATACCAGCAGTGAGAATCAATGTCCCAATCCATCCATCTCTTGGTAGTGATGGATGGGTTGCTGCACTCAGGATTTAGCGCCAACAAGTTGTTGATCACACTCATGCTCGGTTTTGGCCCCCACAGTCCCAAGTGGCCGTTGGTCCAACGTCATGATCATCGTGATTCATTTCCTGCATGACAAGTGCGCAATGACCCAGATTCACAAATGCGCCCTGCTTCATTTGACCAAAAAGTATCCAGATGACACTAAAAAGAGTCAAGAGAGTCCAGTGAGGGTAGATGTGCAGTCCCATATGCACTCTCACCGAGTCGGCCTTGGGCGGCTTGGCCCGGTAATGCAGCTCACGAGCAGCAATTTGGAAGCCAAGAGTTCGTCCAACCGCTTGTATCCGTGCCCGAGGGATGACACTCGTCACATTTCACGACCAATAACTCTATTGGTCTTGTTGCCGAGCAGTTAGTAGGGGGGGGGGGGCACTCGGGACGGTTCCGAAGGAACCCAGGTAGCAATGGACCAGGGGGCAACTCTGACTTCACACCCACCTCCTTCGATATCGAACAAAGTTCTTTGCAGGTTGCATAAACGGCCCCTCAGGTGACATGACAAGGGCATGCACAGAATCACAAAAATCGTGTGGGCGATTCTTCCAAAATCCTTACCTAGCTGGCCTCCAATGTACTCTAGGGGAGGGTATCATTTGTCTCGGCAAAAACGTAAGTTGTGCCTAGTGTAGAGCAGTTAATCCGCACTCGTACATGTACATACATAGTGGCTCTGCTCTTTGCTCGCGGCCCCAGACACCTCGACCCAGATGTCGGATGTACAATACAATACATGTATGGTACTCTTGGGGAGTACATAGATATACCTAATCCACATATCCGTACCAGCGGTTTGGACTGGGTGTCGCGGTGCGTTACAATGCGTACCTATCCTGTACACATGCTCGTATGTAATACTCTCACTCCTTCCAAAGTGTTCGCCGATGACGTGCCGCAGCCCTACAGCCCTCCGAGGCACATCCCGGGTATTGAACGCTAAAGAATGCGGTAGGGCTGGGTGCTGGCAGGGATGTATCAAGAAGCCGGGAAGTTTGAAGGATGGGTGTGAAGTCGCTCCGCCGCCCTGGGCCCTGAAAAAAATACTAGCGGGGCAAGCAAGTGAAATAGAGAACATTCAACCCCTGAACCGAAGGCTGAATCTGAATCCCAGTGAATATTCAAGCCCTGATTCTTAGAGCAGGTCGACTTTTAGGGACTGGTTCTTGACCAAGTTCCCGTTTCCCCCATATATTTTGAAACGATACGAAAAGGAAAAAAAGAAACTGGCGTACGCGCATTGTGGCTCTGCCGTCCTCGTACACGATGGAAGGATTCTTTAGTTACCCCGTGCTCTCATTTATTTTCTTCCTTTCTGCATGACGACTGACGACCAAAACAACAATCGCGGGGAGACCTCGAAGAAACGCGGGACGACCTTTTGGAGAAGGTCGATTGTTCCTTCTTTAGAGTAGTAGATTGGGTGAGAGCAGGGAAGGAGCGATAGTAGACGGTCGGCTCGATACCTCTCCTCTCTCTTTCCATGGTTGCATCAGGTCCCCCATTCCATCCTTGCAACCAGCAAACCTCACAATTACATACCGGACGCATTGCAGTTCGTTGGCTTATGCAGCACAACTCATTCGATCCTGTCCTTCCGCATTGGTCCCCTTTCCTTTCTCCGCAATTTCATCCCATCCCATCACCATCTTCGTCAATTCAGTCCCGCATTTGCAGAACCTGTGGAATCCCCTCGCCAATCCTGAATACGCCTCCTTGTCTGCCTACCCATTTTTTTTTCTCGCAGTTTTTCAGACGATGGCGATGATGATCGCGCACAGGCTGACGGACAAAAATAACACGGGAAAAGAAAAACACACATTGAAGAAAAAAAAATCTGCGTTGGGCCCCCATGGCACCGCCAGCGCCGTCTGACAGCGGGACATTGGGGATCGCCGCTGGATCGGAAACGAAACAACACATCATACATCATAGCAAAACAAGAAAGCTTACGCAGGGTGGTCAAAGTTGCAGTTGATGCTATACTACCACCCCCTTCTAATGGCTCTATTTTCAAGCATCTCGGAGTTCGACGAGATTCTTGAAACCACAAGACCCGTAAAAACTCGTTCACCATCCCCATGCCCGGTTCCGCCTCGCCTCAATCAGCCGCAGAATTATTGTCTTGTTGTCCCATCCGCCCGGTCGGTACCGCGACTTTCTCACCTGCATTGTCCTTTTTTTCATCACCAATTTCTCACTCTCACTCGGCCCTTCTTTGCCTGCCATCATCCATGGCCCATGGCAAAACACGACGAGCCACACACGCACAGACTAGCATTCTAAAGTCCGCCGGCTCCGACGTCGACGCCGTCGTCATACTTGTCGCCATATTCTGTGACGATCCAGAGGCAGAATCGCTCCCATTGCACGGCCCATTGTTGCAGACGTGTCGATTTGATGCCGGCCCCCACGCTAGCTGATCGGATGTCCCGAGTCCTAGAAGCAGGTTTCTTGGTCAGTCATGTCCCCACCCCCCTTTCGTATTGTCTAGGCAATATTCTCGGCATTTCCTTTTCGACTGCCGATGAAGTCGATCGATCGCGGGAAGGGGGGAGGGAGGGGAAGGGAGGGAGAGGGAGAGGGACAAAACGAAATGGGGTGGGAATTTCGAACTTGCGAAATGCAAACCTACCAAGCCTCGTTGTCCTGGTCTTCAAAGGCGGCCCAGCGCACGCTGTTCTCGGCCAGCGAACCCAACCCGGCCAGGCCCAAGTTCTCCCAGCCCTGGAGGGCCTGCCAAAAATCGTGGGTCATTCCCTCTGTGCCTTGTCCAAGAATTGCCGGGTCGTCATTACACAAGGCGCACGGCACGCCCCGCGCTAGAAGCGCAGGAAGGGGGTGTTGTTGGATACTCCCGGTCAAGCGCAGTATCTCGTTGGATATCGGGCAACTCTCCACCAGGATGCGCTTGTCCTTGACCGCGTCGATCAGGCGGGGGTGCTTGAATAAGGAAAAAGCATGGCCAATCCGCCGCGTGCCCAGGAGCAGCGCATCGAAGAGGTTGTTGTCGGTCGAGTCGCCATCGCCGAGGGTCTCGCCCGCATGGAAGAAAAATGGAACGTTGACTCCTTCCTGCGCACACTGCTTCCGGAACCAGAACAATTCTGGAAGCAGGTCCGCCAACGGCCGGCCGGCGTCCTCGGGGCCAACGAGATCGTAACCGGCCACCAGATGCGGCCACGCCAGCTTGGTCGTGATGCAGTCATCCATGTTCTCCACAACGGACCTTGTGCCGAGGCCTCTCAAGGTAGTCCAGATCATCCGGAGTCCCCAGAATGGTGCGCCGGCCTCGGTAGCCTGGAACTTGGCCACTTCTTCCTCAATTACCTGAAACATATGATTGTAGTCTGGCTCCGGCACTTCCGATCCCTCGCGGCAGTAATTAAGGGGCCAGGTAAACCTGCTCCTTGGTTAGCTACTCTACGACCTTGTTCTCCCCTCTTTTCGTATTCTCTACCGGTCCGTGGCAGGCATGAGCTGAGGGGAAATTGGGATGAAAAGGGAGCCAGTTACGGGACCCGCGTATCGTGACTCGGGGATTGACCTTACCGTATCTCGACCCAATAGACGCCATCAGCAGCCAGTTGGGTCATGAGACGTTGCAAAAAGGCACGCCAGATTGGCTCGTAATGGATGATAGCCCCGATGGCCTCGAAGCACTTCATGAACTTTCGCCAGATTTCGGCCACACCATGATGCTGCTCCACGGCATCAGTTTGGTTGATGACGCAGCGGCTCTTGAGCCACTCGAGGAAGCCCTTCCTCCCCCCTTCAGGATACTCGTCGGCGGCCTGGGTCATGAGCAGAAAAGTTCCCGGCACGTAGTCGTCCTTCCAGATGGAGCTGTCGGTGCGGGCCGTGGCCCTGTAGGCAGTATCCACAACCTGTTCCTTCCTGGCCTCGGCGGTGGCAAGATGCGAGCCGTGGCAGGCCACATGCATGCCCGGGGTGTTGAGGACGAGCTCGAGCAGGTAATCAAAGTCAACCATGGCGTCGCAGTGAGCATGCAGCAGGGCGCCCTTTGGCATACGGCTGACAATCTTCCACAGCTTGGTCGACTCCATCGTCTCCTTGGCCAGGCTGAACATCATGCCCGGGAAGACGGTCACGGTAGCCTCCTGGGCGAGCTTTTCCTCCAGAGCAGGCGTCCATGTCGTTTGCAGCTCTTCCGCGCGAATCTGTGACACGATTTCACATGCTTTCTTGGCAATGGGCGACAAGCCCTGCCGGAATGAGTAGTCTGCGTTGCAGCCATGCTGATGTTAGACTATTTCTGTTTGTCTTACACTCTCACCCTGACGCATGAACGGGACCAGGGGAAAGGGGGAGTGGTAACCCACCGCTGCGCTGCTTCTTCTCCTCGGAAATCAAAGCCTCGCGGTTTTGGAGGTACTTTTGGATGACAGAGCTGTCCTTGTCGGGCAGCTCGAGAGCCATTTCGGCCCATTCGTCATCGGTGAGTGGCGGCATTGCTGCTGTTTCTCTCTTGTCCTTTCCTGAAGAAGCGGTTTGTTTGACCTTTCTTACTCGATTGTTTGTTCGAGTTCGGGGTAGAAATACCTAAGGTATGTGCCTAATAACAAGGCTCTGTTAGGCTGCTGCTATCTTGTTCCCCCGCATCCGCACTGGGAAGGTCGTCGGTGACGTGTTTCGTTGTGGTGGGGTTGAGAAGCGATAGTTTCGAGTTCGTCCAAGGGGGATTGATTGAGAGTTGAGGTAAGATTGTTCCCCGTGGCGGGCTGCCCGTTACATCATCATACCGTGGATCCAAGGCAGCAAGTTCAGGGCCGATGCATGCCGCGTGTGGTAGCATTCCGGGGGGGGGGGGGGGGGGGGGGGGGGGGGGGGGGGGGGGGGGGGGGGGGGGGGGGGGGGGGGGGGGGGGGGGGGGGGGGGGGGGGGGGGGGGGGGGGGGGGGGGGGGGGGGGGGGGGGGGGGG